>JABAEC010000025.1:0-57544 GCA_013435705.1 Claviceps paspali
TCCGGTGAACCCGTGCGCTCTGTTTATTGCATATGTACCCATTTTTTTTGCTGATCTAGCCGTGCCCGCGCGCGTGAGGTGTCCCCCCCCCCCCCCCACCCCTTCTAAGAGGAAAAAAAAAAAAAAAAGAATAAGCCAGGCTGCCAGAAAGACAAGCTCCCTCCTTGTTATGCTGCTGGTGTCGACGGCCCATGGAGCCCTTCGGTGCTGCGCGAACCCTCCGAAGATACTGACGCTCGCCGCTGGCTGTTGCTCACCCGCCCATCAACCCACCACCATTTGTTTTTGCACCCATTCCAACCTGCAACCGGCGCCATCTTCCGACGTCTTCGTCTTCAGCCAGGTCGACTTTTGAGTAGGTCAGGACAAGAGGAGGAGGGGCCAACAAGACAGAAGAGGTTTGCAGAAGAAGAGAGAGAGAGAAGGAGAAAGTGCCTGCCACGGGGGGCGCGCGCGCTCTGCATCCAACCAACCAACCCACTTTGCTGCTGCTGGGGCTTTTGCTCGACGCCCGAAGAAGAACAAGCCAGCGCGGTGCAAGCGGCAGTACTGTGAATCTTGCGCTGTTCCCTTTTTTCTTTTCTTTTTCTCTTTTTCTTCTTTTTCTTCTTCCTCCTCTTCCTCTTCTTCCCCCTTACCTTCTGTCTTCTCTATACTGGCGACTCGACACGGGCTATACTTCCATCTGGGACGGTCGGACGACCCCGTCCCCGTGTTTTAGTCCCTAATCATCGACGGGCCTCATCTCTGCCACTTGCTCTCGCGCGAATCGCTGTCGGCGTACATCGACCAATTCTCGCACGTCGATTCGGACACGTTCCATCACATTGCCCGGCTGCCGCTTCGATCTGGCCCCGGAGTCTGCTTTGTTCGGCTGGCGTGGTGGCATCATCGCGCGCACCTCTGCCCAGGTCCCTACCCACACCAAGCTACCTACTGGTCGACTTCCCATCGTTTGCGTCGATTACGTTTCATTCGCAGCTTCGTCCATCCTCCATCAACTACATCGCCAATTCATCGTCCATCCTCCTTGCTTTCGGCATCCTTTTCCCCGGACGGCCGGCTGAGAAATTGTTTCCCACTCATCCATCGCCCGTTGTCGCCCGTCGCCAGCTTGCCACCATTGACGCGATTCTGGGGACACATACCACGCCTACCACACACGCTCCTCTGCCCCCCCCCCCCCCCCCTCTGGCTGCCTTCTCCCTCTGCCTCAACACCTCCATATCTGCTGCCTCTGCCTTTGTCTCACACCGACACACTCTTCACGCGTCGTCTCACCTTACCCATCGTACATCAAGGCCGGTCGTCGATATCCACCACTCGTGGATAGCCGACCTTGAGTAACAGGAAGAGGATATGATGGCAACAAGCATGGGTCCCAATTTCACGGGGCACCCTGCTGGGATGGGACATCCCGGCGTCGCCGGCCATCCCATGGGCCCGGGCATGCCTCCCAACTCCGCACAAGGTGCACCGGGCGGTGGGATGCCGCAGCAGTTTGCGGGAGCTCACATGACTGTCGGCCCTGGAGGACAGGTCAATCCTGCCTTGATGGGTGCGATGCCACCGGGCGCCAATCCTCACGCACATGCTTTGCAGCATTTGAATCCCGCACAGCAGCAACTGTTTCAGCAGCAACAGCAACAGCAACTTCAGAATCAATGTGCGTGTGGGATGTCTCTCTGGTCCCCCCCCTCCCCCCCTCCCTCTTCTCTCTCTGTCGTCTTTGGCCATGGCTAACTCAACATCTTTTTCCTTCTTGCCTACTAGACAACAACCCTAGCGCCATGGCAGCCCTGCGCCAGCATCAAATGTACCAGCACCATCATCATCAACAACAACAAGCGAGACATTTCATTGCTCAGCAAGCCATGCAGGCCAACATGCAGGCTGGAGTGAATGGTATGCCCATGGGCATGCAGATGAATCTGAGCCCTCAGCAGATCCAACAGCTTCGAAACGCGGGGAGGCTCGGAACTGTACGTGCTTGTGTCATATTGTATTGGATTAACATGTCACAAATGCATTTGGCTAACATTGACGCAGGGTCAGCATTCAGGGGCCGGCGTTCTGATGGCACATCAACTTCAAATGCAGCAGCACCAGCAACAGCAACAGCAACAGCAGCAGCAGCAGCAGCAGCAGCAGCAGCAACAACACCATCAACAACACCAGCATCAGCATCAGCAACAGCCGCACCAGCAACAGCAACAGCAGCAACACCAGCAGCAAGCGGCGCAAACTCACCAAATGGCTGGAAACCCGCAAGCCCAAGGACAACCCATGGGAATGACTGCGCAGGGAATGGCGGCGCTTCAACAGCAGCAGCAACAGGCCCAGATGGGTATTGCAGGACAGAACCAAATGGGTCAGGCACAACACATCCAGCCTGGACAGGGCCAACCTCAAGTAACGCAGCAGCAGCAAGCCCAGCCACAGCAACCCGGACAGCAAGTCCAGCAACCCCCTCAGCAAGGGTCGCAAGCCGGTACTCCGGCACCGAGCGGGCAACAGACGCCAGCTCAAACGCCAGCGCCTCCCACACCATCCCAGACGGCCCAGCAAGGCGGTCCGAACATTCAGCAGCAACAACAGCAGCAGCAGCAGCAGCAGCAGCAGCAACAGCAGCAACAGCAGCAACAGCAGCAGCAACAGCAACAGCAGCAACAGCAGCAGCAGCAGCAGCAGCAGCAGCCTCAGCCACCAGGTCCTCAACAGCAACACCAGCAAGCATCTCAGCAACAGCAGCCACAGCACCAATCCCAGCAGGGTGGCGGGCCTGGCCAGCAACACTTGAACGCGGCTGCGGCAGCGGCAGCCGCCCAGCAAATCGCAATGTCAAACACCATGTTTCAGCAGCAAAGAAGAGAGGGCATGAAGGGGCAATGCCTATTGAAGCTGATGCAATTCTCCGAGCACTTGAGCGGGTATCCAGTAAGCCAGACCTTTTGTCCGACCTTTTTCTTTTCTAGCCTCAAACAACCAATTCACCACTCTCTACATCCATACCGCACAAGGGGGAGAGCAAACAAAAACTAATCAAACCTTTTCAGGGGTCCAAGGCAAAGGATGACCTGTCGTACTGGAACGGCTTTGTCATGAGGTTCTTCTCGACTAACGGCGTCTTCCGCCACTCGTTACATGTCGCCGAAATGGAAGAAAGCATGGACAAGCAATACGAAATCGCTTACCCTGCCATTGCGCGATATTTCCACACGCATTTCGGCAGTGGCGTCAAGAGCATGCAGCTGATCATGGACAAGGGTTTGACCGACAGGCCTCTGGGGGGAGACTTTCATTGCATCGAGAATCAAAGAGCCAGTCTTGTGTACTGGTTCGAATCTGGATCGCACGTAGGTTTCTTGCCCTTCTTCGTTTTTTTTCTTCTTTTTTTTTTGTTGGATGCAAAACAAAGGCGAATCAACTGACGTGACGGAAACACGAAAACAGCTCGTCTCAACTGGTACGCTTCGTGTGCAGTTCGACGGTGAACAAAAGATTGAATTGTTTGAGTTTATCACTACGGGCCACGAGGAGTACATTTCCAGGAAACAGGTCATTGATGCGGCAAAACCAGCACACATGTGGTTCAAGGAGTGGCACAAGGTTAACTCGCAGGACGGCAAAACATCTCCTGAGATGTCCAAGAAGACCAAGGCAAAGCAACTCAGATCGCCGCAAACGCAACCGCCCGAGGTCCTGGTGGATCTTCCCGACTCCGCCGTGAACAGCAAAGGAGTCACGTCCGCCGTCCATCAATTTCTAGAGGTAGGTGACTGAAGATGTCGAGTTTTTTTTTTTTTTGGAGGGGCAAGGGGGCAAAGCTGACCATGATGCGGTTTCTTCAGATTGTTGAAGTCATGGGCCAGATGAATCCCCTGTTTGGTTTCTGCCACGGCAATCCAGGCGTCGGTCCGTACGCTGCTCTCGAGCAGTACGTCGCAACGTATATAAACGGAGCGCCTCAGGGAATGATGAATGGCCAACAAGGTCACCAGGGCGCGCCCAGAACTCCCAGCTTCAGTCAGTTCCAAATGGGAGCCAGCCCAGCGGCGGCGCACATGAATCTCCCGGGATCGCCACACATTGGCAGTCCGGCCCTGGGCCAGATGCAGGCTCCTGGCATGCAAATGCAGCTCAGTCAGCAGGGAACCAGCTCCAGCGGACCAAGTGCCAACACGTCACCCGCCTCCTCGTCGAATAAGCGAAGACGACCGTCTGGTATCAAACTCGAAGATGACGGATCCGGAGCCGGCACACCGGCAGGCAGCCAGCTCAACGGGGTTCAGGGTCGAGGCAAGCCTCCCACACCCCGCATGCCCAAGAGGGTCAAGGGAAATCCATCATGAGAAACATGTGTCGTATGCTCTATAACAAACCTGACAAGGTTTTGTTTAACGCATATAACCGTCCGATTCATTCATAATGTTGTCATGTAGCATGGCCGGCATCTCTTCTCTCTCTCTCTCTCTCTCTCTCTCTCTCGGCCATTGTCTTGCGTTCTAGCCTAGTTGATTGGGTTGAGTATCTTAGTGACAGCCTTTTTTTTTCTTTCTCCTTATTCCCCTTTTTTATTTTCTTGGAAAGTTAATACAACGAGGCTGTTTCTGATTGGTTTGGTGGATTTGATATTTTTTTGTTTTTGTTTTGTTTGTTTTGTTTTGCTGTTTTCTTTTCTTTTTTATTTCCCGGTTCCTCACTTCGGTCAGTCTCTGTTTTTTTGTTTTTGGCTTGGGACAGAGGCATAGGAAAGGACGTCGGCATTTGGTGTATGGTGTTTGTTCGTCCTCATGCCGCCAATGGGATTTTGCGATGGCATCTGTCAGAAAAGGAGAAGAAGCGGTCCAAGAGGATCAGATATGCACTAGCAATTGACATTGCGCGTGTCCGCAAAGCGCCATATCTCGCGGGTCAATTATTGTTGCAGGGGTCCTGATATCATAACCCAGTGTCATGAATGATTGATTATCTTTGAATCTCGTTCTCCTCTCTCCGTCTATTGTTCCTTCTTCTTTTCTCCTTCCCTCTACCTCGTCTCTGTATTTCCAATTTCCCATCATTTTTTCATCGTATCGTACCTGGGTCTTTTGTCCACAAAAAAAAAAAAAGAAGAAGAAAAACTAAAAAAAAAAGGAAACAAAAGTGTACGATGTGAAGATGTCGTGTTGTTCGCTTTTTTGTTTTGTTTTGTTTTGTTCCTGCCTTTTTTTTAAAAAAAAAAAATCTTTTCTTTTGCAAGATGGACAATGCCCGTGGTTGGGCATGGGATTTTATGTCTTTTGGGGTAATTGTCATTCTATATGTGATTTTATTTTATTTTCATTGCGCAGCTGTCTCATCCTTTTTTTTCTTTCTTGTTTTAGTTTTTTTTACACATGTATTCTATGAAGAGGACTTGTTGGTAGCCATGGTTGTTAGGTTGGGTTCGTGGGTTGCATTTGCTTTTTGAGTCTCTGCTCGGCGACGGCGAGGTCCATTCTGAAATGAAGGTTCATGCTTGGTTGGGCATTGCCACGGCTTGTTTTTTTTTTTTTTTTCTTTCTTAACTAATTCAAGATGATTGTGTTGAGGATTTCTACTTGGTGTTTTGTTTTTCTTTGTTTTTCTTTCTTAACTAATTCAAGATGATCATGTTGAGGAATTCTACTTGGGGTTTTGTTTTTCTTTCTTTTTCTTTCTTAACTAATTCAAGATGATTATGTTGAGGAATTCTACTTGGTGTTTTCTTTTTTTTTTTTTTGGGGGGGGGGGGGGGTTTAAACTCTGAAGGTCCTTTTTTTTTTTTTTAATTTCGTGCTTGTGTCGAGACTTGATTCAAAAAAAAAAAAACATACACAATCCCTCCAGGTACACTGCTATTCATCCTCTGGTACATGTAAACCCGTGTTAGAAAAAAGAAAAAGAAAATAGTCCAATCGACTCCACCTCATTGACATCTCATTCCCCATTCCCACCGTTACCGCCCATGCGAACGGCCGCAAAAAGATCAACCTGGCCCTTCTCCCATCTCGCCACGACAGCAGCCCACTTATCCTCCGTTACATCCCTCTCTGCAGACGGGTTCGAAAGGCCCAACACCTCGAGCACGTCGTCGTTGGAGATGGGCTCACCGCCGGGGCGCACCGTGATGGGCTCCGAGCCCGGATACATGATGTATACTTGGGCGGTGGACCAGACGGACGCGACTGTGGCGGGGACGCCCGCCGTGATGGCCAGCCGTGGCATCGCGGTCGCGAGGGCGACGAGGGTGCGCTTGTCGGCGAGGGACGTCTCCAGCCAGAGGCAGGTGGCGTCTTGGGCATCGTCAGAAGCGCCGTGGCCATAGAAGGCCATTCGTAACAGTCGTGGTCGTGAGGACGGTGAGTCGGGGTCTTTGGGGGGGGCCGCCTCCTGGGAACTTACTGAGGCGGGCAGCATGGGGTAGACGAGCGGCGTTGTGTAGACTGGTACTGCGACGGGCACCGACATCGCCGTGTATGACGGGACGGTCGTGTATGCCGGAATCGCCGTGGCGACCTGGAGAACTGGTCGGACGGCGAAAACGGGCGGTTGGAAGTAGAAGGACATGGCGTTGACGGCAAGGGGGGGGCCTATGGAGGTTTGCAAGCTACGGCAGGCGTGGATTGTGAATAAGATGGTGAGGGAGCGAGCGATAGAGGGAGGGGGAGAGAGAGAGAGAGAGAGAGAGAGAGAGAGAGAGAGAGATACAAAGGTCTGTCTGCTAGGCGAGCGGGCCTATAGTTCGGGAAGCGCAGAGTTGACGGAGAGGGCATGGGTTGGGTCTCTCAGGGGATTCTGGTCTTATTTGAATAGTCGTTGCCTCTATGAATCAGTGTCTCGCCGGCCTCATGGTGAATTAGAATTAGTCTGCACGTTGTGTCACGGGTACGCAGCATCATCACCGTCCTTAAGACGGGCACTCATCCCCCTGCGCTCGGAGTCGAGAAGCAGCTGCATCATATATCCAGTCGTCGTACATGAATCTCTGCGTCGTGTCTGCTTCGCAATAACTGTAGGTCGCAGGAGCAATTTCTGCTTCACGACATGGGCATGTCTTCGTCATCATTTCTTATCCAACGATTCATTCTTCTTGCACAGAAGCAACCGGCAGACATGCGAGTTGGATTTTCTCGACAGCAACAGCATCACCATCCGAAAGCAAAAGAAGAGGGGCGGAAGGGAAAGAAAAAGAAAAAGAAAGAACAAGAGCCACCTAAGTGGTGGCATTTTTATCTGTTTGCAACCCCCCCCCCCCCCCCTTCCGCTCTCTGGATATGTCCACCTTACAAGCTTTCCGGGGCTGGATTTTCATGTTTTGCCGTGCTACCCTTGCCACGCCAGGTGCTGACAGCAGGTATGTTTGCCTCGTAACGTATCTCCTCGGTTCCGTAGGCTCTCGGCGTCAACTTGATCAGTGTATGCAGTGGCACATTCATCCAAGGGCTCTTGGCCTGGTCCTTTTTCATAAAGTAGGCATAGATGCATCTCAACACCGCCTGATGGGTTACAATCAGTATGTCTTCACTTCGTTCCAGCTCCATGATGATGGGCTCAAGTCGGATGACGACGTCGCGGTAGGATTCGCCTCCTCGATAGCGGTAGTTGTATTTGTCTTCGTCACGTGCAGCAAAGTCTTCGGGAAACCTGTCCTTGATTTCTTGATACGTCAAGCCGTCGCAGACACCAGAGTCGAGCTCGTCCAGAGCTTTCCATTGAAGTTGATTGTAGTGTAGAGGAAGGTAACGAGCTGTCGCAATGGTTCTTTTCAACGTCGATGTCCACACAGTCAAGCGGCGGTCGTCCTGTCAACCCGCAGTCAGAGCTGCCGGCATATTCAACCTACCAAAGGGAAAGGGGAAACCTACGCCTACAGACTCTCGCACTAATGACGGCAGTTTTTTGCTATACTGCTCTCCTCTTGGCGACAGCAAGGTGTCTCCACCAATTCTTCCGTCCAGATTGTACATGGACTCTCCGTGCTGCGCGAGAGGCACAAGTGAGTCAAAAAAAAAAAAAATCAGCCACCTGGCGCCAAAGCAGCTCGGTTGAGTCATCTCAACTACTTACCCGCGACAGCCAGACCGATCGAGGTCGTATATGGAGATTCATGAGATAGTATACAATGCGGCTTTGCAGGTAATCCTGAATGCGATTGATGATGACTTGTTTGCCAACGTTCATTATTTTTAGGTAGGTGTACTCGTCTTCATCTCCGTCTTGGTTAAGCGTCTTATACGTGTTCTCGTATTTGCTGATGCGATTGAGAAAGTCCTGTGCGGCAGCCTCGGGATCCTGGCCGCGGTAGTCCGGGCTGGTGGTCTTGACGTCACGAATATTCGCCATGATGATTTCTTGATCATCGCACTTGCTCTCGACGAACAAAACCTCGATGCCATGGTTGACACAAATGTCGTTGACCCATTTCCGGCGCTCCTTGGTGGAATTGGTGGCGTCGAGGATGCCGACAACTCCTCCGGTGCGAAACCAGGCGAACATGTCGGCGACTGCGGCCTCTGCGGCAGCACGACGCTTCCGCTCGCCCTCGGCATTGTTGGTGTCGAAGAAATCAGCAGTGGGTTGTGGCGCATCGCAGCGCCGGTAGTTGCCAACGTTGAAGGTCTTCGCGGGTATCGACAACCACTGAAGGTAGCGCTGAGCTGTGATGATTGAATTAGCCGCGGGGTCAGGGCGGGTCAATCGACTCGCTTTTCAAAAGAGCATTGGAGTTGAACCAAGGACAATGGCTTTGAGGTCTTTTTTTTTTTTTTTTTTTCCCCTTTACTATCCTCCTATATATATATATATATATATATATACCGTGACGCAAGCACACAATGTGGACTGGAATGGCCCAAGAAACAACGTTTCTTGGCGCGGGAGGGTCGGAATTCGAACTCGTACCTATTTGTGCAATGTAGCTCTTGCCACGAGCCGGGAGTCCAACCATGACGACACATATCTTTGTGTCTTCGGCCTGGACTCCGACGCCATTGTTAGACTTGGGCGGCATTATTTTGACAGCCAGAAGATAGGTTTGCGCGGGCGCACGACAAGAGCTGGGAAAGGAAGAGCAGGCATCCGTGTCTATGTTTGGTAAGGCCGATCGTCAAGCGTAGTCGGAGAGAAAAAAAGAGATGAAGAAGATGAAGAAAGGGAGAGGGAGAGAGAGAAAGGGGGAGAGAAAAGGGGGGGGGGGGTGGCAAGGATTAAAAAGAAGGACGGCAGAGGGGATTTGCGAATCCGGTAGCTCGGTCTCTCAAGTACGATGTCGGCCGAGAACTCGGAAGACAAATATGGCATTCAGACGTGAGTGGCCAGACGAGAAACAATGGGGAATGGGCTTCCAAAGGCAAAACGATGGATGGGTGGGTGGGTTTTCGAAGTGATGCCTCTCTTGAGCTCTGAGGTTTCGGTGGCAAGGCAAGTGTGTGCCTCTCTGCTCTCTGCTCTTCTGTTCTCTGCTTCTCTCTGCCATGCAACCGCGCCTGCCTGGCCTGGCGGGCGGTGGCAGCTGCAGCTGTCTGGTCGCGTGGTTTTGTTGTCGGGTTGCATGCATGCAGGCGGGGAAATGGGCGGCGGGGAAGGAGCCAGCTTGGTGCCTTCCCGTGGCTTGGGCTCGAGGGGGCCAAGAACCAAGAAGCGGAGATGCCATGGTGCATCATGCTTGGCAGTTGTGGCAGCAAGCAACCTCCGGCGAGGCATCCAGTGTATTCTCCCTCTCTTTTTCCTTCTGTTTTCTTCTTCATCTTCTTCTTCTTCTTCTTCTTCTTTCCGTCAGAGGGAGGCACTGTCCAGATCGGACCCTGTCCTTGTTTCGGTCCAGCGACGTGCGTAATGTCTCAGATGAGCTTGCCCGATTTCGAGATAACCACTGGAGCAGCCGCAGCATCACCTGCGGATCAAAAGACGCTGTCACATAGAGAAGGTTTGCACCAGTCTCCCAATTGCATCATCATCGGCGTTTCATCAACTCTCCATCGTCTCCATCGCGGCAAAGACGTGGCTTCGTTCCGGCCGCTTGGTGGGGGAACGTTTGGCGAAGCGCAACACACAGCACGCTAGCCACCATTCCACAAAGTTCCACTCGTCGTGAAAATCCTCCTCCCGATCCATCCCGACCGACCTGCCCCATAATGGCAAAAAAAAAAAAAAAAAAAAAAAAAGCACAAAAAAGAAAAGAAAGAAAAAAAAGAAGAAGAAGAAAACAGAGGCTTCCTTGAAGACGCCGCCTCGCGCAACTCAAGAGGTCTGCGTTGCAAGCAGCTCGGTATTTGGTCCCTGCCACCCGCTCCCGCCTCTTTCCGGTTGGCTGGCGTGATGATACATGTCCAAGTAATAAATATCCTTGCTGCAGGAACTGCACTTTTGCTCGGCCGGGGTATGCCTCCGGGACTTGTCCGATGGTTTGTTTATTGATCATGTTCCATAATACAATACTTGCCCATGCCTCCTCTCGTACACGTTATGATGGGAGGATTTTTTCTTCTTTTTCTTTTCTTTTCTTTTTTTCACAGAGCCAATGCAGCAGCAGGAGGTGGGGACCATAACTTGACTTGCTACGTGAAGCAGAGGTGAGGATAATAATTTGACTTGCTACGTAAAGGAGGGTTACAGAACTATGTGAACACCACACGCACCAGGCGACGAGGAGGCTATCGCGTGATATTTTGGCCGCCCACAACTCTGTCAAAAATGCGTCAATCGAAGACTCGGAGATACGAGTGGCTAGGCCTTCTTTCGGCGTTTGATACTTGCTTGGTATGCAGTCCCCATGTACGAGTTACAGCACGTAGGTGCTGAGGCACAGAGTCGATTAGGCACAAAATCAGCTCTTGTGGTATTGCTTGCCATGATTCTTTGATGGGTTCAACGGCTTTATTTTTTGTAACAGCACAAAGATACGATTTACAAGAAAAATACCTCCTGCTTTGGCGCTTTCTACATAGTACACGTGCTTCAACTGGATTCGAATCGGCTGAACGAGGTGGCCGATCGATCGCAACTTGTTATTGCATGCATGCTTGTGAAGCCAGTCAGTCAGATGCGCATGAATTCCCGCACTATCTTGTAGGAATTCCCTCCTTCAGTCCGTAGCGTAGCAGAAGAAGAAGACCATCTGATCACTGCCTTCCGATAGCTTCGAGCTACAAACCCTTGTCTCTACTGCTTGTACATAAGTATGTAGTAGGGCTCCCTCATAACGTTCCATAAATAACTACAGGGCTTCCTCCTCCCCACCATCCTAGACGAGCCACAACGCCACGGATAGTCGATAGTCATAGTGTTTACTTGTAAGGAAGCGGAGTGATGTGGTTCAATGCGACTGTCGATTCATTCAATTCGATTCAATGCGGGGTGCGGAGTGCGGAGGAACTGCATGGGATTTGACCTGCAACCTCCGCGCGGCAAAAACAGACTCGCGTTTTCGACTTTAGCCCATGCGCCCCTTTTGTGATTTGGTTCTTTTTTTTTTTCCCGATGGATCTAGCATGCTGGGATTTTTTTTTTCTTCTTCATTTGTTCTGCAGACATCAGCTGAGGTTGGTTTTTGCCTAATTACGCTATGATACTAAGGCAATTAGTAGCAAGGATGCATTGTATTTTGCGATGTATGTATATATAGAGAGAGTCTCGTTCCGTCGTCCACCACGAACGAGAAGAATTCTCAACGTAATCTCCATCCAAGTCTCTGTTCTTCATCGCGCAAGAGACAGACCATATTATCCTGCGTAAAACAGTCTCATCAAACAAACCCGTTTGCCCTTCTTCGTTTCCTCGTCCCCCCCCCCTCCCTCTCCCAAAAAAAAACCCTCCCAGCATGCGTCCCATCTTCGCCCTCGCCATGATGGCGTCCTGCGCGTCTGCCAGGTTCCACAGGTGGTGCGACTGTCAGATATGGTCGAGCGGCTGGCAGTACAGCTGGGAAATCACCCTCGCTGCTTGCAACGACAAGCCCGAGGAGAGATATTACAAAGACGGACGGGTAGGTCCTTTTCTTTTTACACGCCTTCTTCTCACGGGAACAGGAGACGAGGATACGAGGGAAAACACACACTGATGCGTGGCTTTTGTAGTGCTACATGTATGACGACACTCTCGCAGGCACAAAGGGCCACTATGACTGGAACGGCCAGGGAATCGATGGCCATGATTGGGAAAACACCTGTACACATTTTGTAGAAATGGGCTACCACAAAAACAACGACCCAAACACTCCTATCGTGTACAATCCTGCCGGTGGCCACGGCCACTGTAATTAAGGGGGGAGGATCTCGGGATCGCTCTCGCGTTGAGTCGCCTGTATCGGTTAGACAGACAGGTAGTGGCTTTTGGAAGAAGGCCAAGAGGCCTTGAGCGTTTCTCTCCTTTCCTTTCTCTACACACAATCAAATCCAATCAAATCAATCAATCAACCCCTTTTGCATCGTCTCTTTTTCTCCGGGGCGATGCAAGTCGTCCTGGATCGTCAACTAGACTCCGAATGCCTTTGATTCTCAATTTTCATGGCCGTGGGAGCTGCGCATGGCCCTGGAATAGCAAAGACGAATAGAGAGATAGGCCATTGCCAATATCTGCCACGGGCCCGAGCCTCCGTCAATCACAATTTACTGTCCTTTTCCAAATCTACACAATCTCGAGAGAGAAGAACGGGCACGGGGGCCTTTTCTGTTGCACAGACTTCCAAACTATTCCCGTGCATAAAAGCGCATCTCGGCGCCTCCAACGTCGAAAACTGCCACCACATTCTGGAGAAAGACGTCCCCCAGGATATACGGTCCGGATCCGCCGCTGGCGATGGCGACGGCGCAGTACTCCGTGGTCGGATCCACCAAGTCGTGATATATCATGTCCGCCGGATTGATCCAGAATTCGACCCCGGAGATGACGACGGCGAATCTCGGCGGGATGGCGTCGCACGGTGCGAAGTACGAGCCCCATTGGTACAAGTAGACCGCACGAGGCTGGAAAGCCGCGGCAATTGCTTCAGCGAGGGCTATTTCCGCTTGTCAGAAGGGAGAGAAAACTTGTTTCCCACTCTCACACTCTCCCGAGCGGCAGGACGCAAAGAACAACAACACAACCAGGGTTGAACGGGAAGTCAGGTACTCACGGGGAGGGAGGTAGTTCATTGTGGTTCCCGTGTCGACAATGTACGGATATTTTGTCTCGTCGCTCATCTGTCCCCACTTGATGCCGTCTGGGATGATGGTGTAGAATGAATATCGCCAAGATGATTCGCCTGAGCCGATGAGATTTGCCTAAAAAACAAAAGGTTGGTGACTATCTTTTTTGTTTTTAAACGAGTACGTACGTAGTCTATCCAAAGAGGGAAAGAAAAGGACAAAGGACACGACAGCATCGACTTACAATGATGAGATCAGTGGCAGCATAATTATCAGACTGTCCATGGGTTGGCGGCAGGCCACCCCAACCAATGACTCCGTCAGACGAGTTTTTCATCAGAGTTACGCTGAATACAGGATCTATGCTCCCTTGCATGACGGCGTTTGTGAGGAAAGGGACGTATTGGATCGCATTCCAATTTGCTTCTTGCCCTATGGCACCGTAGTATGCACTGGTGATGGACGGATACGCGAGACCGAGAACGCCGACGGTGAAGTTATTGCCGTGCCAATACGTGTAGTTGGCCAGGCCAGTTTGCTGACCCGTGACAGTCACTCCCCCGCAAGCGATGTCGGCGTAGCCCATGGGCCCAAAGACCTTCTCTCCGGAGCCGTACCTGAGGTAGAAATGCAGGTCATCGATGGGGCCCTGGAGAAAACCCTTGACATGCGTACTTCCAAAACCACAGTCGGACTCGCGATGGCGACCCCCATGACCATCGTGGCACTCGAAGCCTTCCTGCACAGCCCACGTGTCGGAGCTGCCGGTGTCGAGAAGAAGCCATACCGGAAGGCCGTCCCACCCACACTGGATTGCATACTGAGTCGAGAAAGAGCCGGCAGTGCTGATGTTCTGGTAGGTATGCTGGCCGTGGGACGGTGGCGTTCGGAGGACGCTGACCAAGCTGGATACGGCATTGCGATTTCCTGCTCGGCCCTTGATGCTGGAGATCCTGGAGAACCGAGCCGTTTTCTTATCGGCCGTAGGTTGGGAGATGGCCCTGGCGCGCTGAAAGGTGAATCCATTCAATGGCTGGGAAAGATCCCAGCTGGAGGACGCAGCATCATGCTTCGGCGTGCTAGATGACGACGATGCTTGCGCGAAGCAAACTCCCAGCACGCAAAGGAGCTGTGAGAGAACGCACCTCATAATCTCTGCCTCTGTTTTTTTTTTTTTTTTGTACCTGCGTCACAAGATATTTTTTGGAGATACTATTTTTTGTAATCCGCCTCTTCAAGGACAACAATGTCAATATATAAAAGGGGTTGGCTAGATGGGAGAATGCCGCAAAAGTCCGATGTTGCTTTGAAAGATGAGCCAAATAAGCGAATGTATGGCCTTCATGTGGACGGGAAAGCGAAAGGAGGGCGAGAGAAAAGGCAAAGCAGATGTATTTTGTATGAAAATCTAGCAGACAGCTGTCAACACTGCATCGGCCTGACCACCCATCCGGCTTCGAGACAACTTCATCGCCCCTGCGAGCCACCAGGTGGCAAGGCAGCTGAAGGAAAAGCAACGCGCAGGTTTCCGCTTCCCCGACCCATTGCCGAGCGAGACGAAGTTTGCTCCTGCTCCGTGCGTTGTTTCATGGCCAGGGCCGGCGTCTTCGAAGCAAGGAAGATGGGTGAGAAAGGGATGAGAAGGGGGGGATGGAATTAGGGGGGGGGTTGAGAGGGACAAGCAAACTTGGAGGAAAAGGTGTATCTAGAATCTTCTCAAACTGCGTACAGTCCGCCTCGCCGATGTTGCCTTTGCACTTGAAACTGCCGTAGCACCGATTTCGCAAAACCCTTCCTCTATCGAAACTCCCGGAGCCGAGGGCTCGACATGACCAGAGATGGTTTTTTTTTCTGATAGCTCTCCTATGTTCACACGCATCAGCCGAGCCGGGGCCGTACGCAATGTGTACGACGAAGCCGAGTGTTTGAAGGGGGAAGGGAGGTTTGCCCAGCCGATATTGTACTATCCGCGAGCAGGTTACCTGAATATTCTTTTTTTGCCACGACAGTGGGAGTTTTCACCTTGCCCCTACAAGCCGCCGCGTATCAGTGCTAACGGAAAGGGGGGGAAGAGAGATCTCTACACGACAGCAGGTAGTAGTAGTTGGCATGGTTGATATTCGCATCACCTCCCGAGTCGGATAGCTACGCTCGTCAAGCACGACGCCTCACCTCGCTCCGAAGAACAGATCTTCGCCGCGACGAACCTAGCGACTTTTCGAAACCCCCTTCTCCCCTTTGTACGACAGGATCCAGTCTGGGAAAAAAAAGGAAAACGTACGAAAATCCCGGCACCGTGACACGACAAAGCTCGCCATGTAACCGCGCACCGGCGCTCCGTCCCCCGAACAGGAATCCGTCCTGACAAACAGCTTCGGCATGTAAAACGGCCTGTGTCTCGGGGTGGACTAAAAACAAAACGGGAGGGGTGAGAGGTCCAAAAACGTTGCACAAGAAAGGAAGTTTTTTTTTTTCTTTGTTGTTGCCGTTACTTCCTCTTGCCAGTCGTTTTTGTGTCTTCATGCTACGCAATCTTGACTGCGATGCTTCGGGCAGTTCTACGAGCTGCGCAGCCTCTTAGCTGGTATTATGGGGATTCGCTGCTTCGGCCAGTGATTTTCTTTTCCCTTTCACACATGAAGCCGAAACCCTACCGAGCGCAAATCTACCACCAGCCTTTCTCATAACTCAGGGCTCCCCGGATTCCCACACACCCACCATGCATTCTTACGAAGTCGAATCCATTCATATCCATCCCTCGTCTCGCCAACGGCGCGAACCCCGAAGATGTAGAAGAGGCGTTTTTTTTTTTTTCCCACCTCGGTCGAAACCCCATCATCGGTCAGCCCGCCGCTAAATTCGTGCTGCGGGGGGAGGGATAAAAGGGGGAGGAAAGGGGGGGCTGGATTTGTCCGCCCCTCCGCTGACAAGTTGACATATCGGCGGGAAGCCTCGGTCCAGGTCGATGAGGAAAGGAAGCACACTGCGCATTTGGCCATGATTGTCAGTCATCTTTCGCCATGCCCCCCAGTCCATCCATCAGCCGTGGCTGATTTTGATATACCCCGGTTTATTTATTCTTTCGCCTTGCTGCTAGATCTTTTTGCTTCTTCTCCCCGAGGCACCCTAACAACATAGAAAGGATTCCATGAAACCCCCCCCTCTCTAGAACTAGAAGAAGAAGAAGAAGAAGAAGAAGAAGAAGAAGAAGAAGAAGAAGAAGAAGAAGAAGAAGAAGAAGAAGAAGAAGAAGAAGAAGAAGAAGGGAAATGGCCCCAGACGCAGCCATGGCCAACAGCGCCAGCACCAGCAGCCCCCTCTCCTGGATGAGGCGTCTCAGCCCAGCAGTGACATACTACTCTCCCGTCCCGCAGCAGCAGCAGCAAGGCGCGATGTCCTCCTCAACCGCAACACCGGAACCGCAGCTCGTCCTCCTCCTGTCCTGGATGGGTGCTCGGGAAGCGCACGTCGAGAAGTACGCATCCCGGCACCGCGACATGTTCCCATCCTCGGCCATCCTCGTGGCCCAATGCCCGCTCGCGCACGTCGTCTTCCCCTGGCGCACGAGACGCCACCTCGCGCCTGCGCTGCCGTATCTGCGCGCCCTGTCCGAGAAGTCGCAGACCGGGCAGCCGAGGCTTCTGGTCCACGTCTTCTCCAACGGGGGCATCCACACGGCGAGCTACCTGCGCAACATGCTCCGCGGGGGTCGGCCTCACGGCACGCCGGTCCTGCCGCGCTACGTCCTCGTCCTGGACTCCTGCCCGGGCTACTTCCGCTGGATGAGCTCCCACGGCGCCCTGATGCAGATGCTCCCCTGGTGGGCCGGGCCCGCGGTGCATTCCGTCATCGCCCTGGTGTGCCTGTATCATCTCCTGCGACGCATGCCCGCCCTGCAGGACAGAAACGCCAGGGCGCTGCGCTCGCCGGGCCTGTTGGCCAGGGAGCAGGGGCGGACATATCTCTACGGCACCCGCGATCACTTGATTCTGTGGCGGGACGTCGAGGATAATGCTCGCAAGGCCGCCCAGGCTGGCTTCCGCGTCCGGCTCGAGAGGTTCGACGGAGCCAGACACGTTGACCTCATGAGGGCCGAGCCTCAGCGCTATTGGAAAGCCATCCTGACCTCGTGGGCACCAGATACGCCATCGGCAGCTGGAGATTTTGGAGCCCATTATGAATGAGCTTGTTTTTCCGTCCGAGCATTGTTCTGAGCCCCAAGACATACATAAACGCCGGGCAGCGCGTTCCCCCGCATATCTCCTTTGCATTGCGCGCTTCACACAATGTAATCCTGAATAGTTTCTTCTCGCTTACGTGACATGTGACAAACGACGACGGGTATAGATTCGTATCAAGAGTTTTTAAGGCGTACGTACTCATACATACATACATACATACATACATACATACATACATACATACACACACACGCATACACATATATATACACATATATACACGCATATACACACGCATATACACACATACACACACACACACACATATATATATATATATATATATATTTCCCTTTCTGTGGAGAAAGTCCGAGTAAACCTAAAAAAAAAAAAAAGAATCTCTGATCGGCAGCCCAGCACATACCGGACCAACACGTGCAAAACAACTCACACGAACCAACCAAAGCCCGACTGGAAAACAAAAACGGATAAAAACCCAAGTAATGCCCCCCCTCCCCCCCCCCCCCCTATATAAAAAAAAAAGGGAGAAAGAATAGAGGAAAAAGTGAAAAGACACCCGTATCGATATTTGATGTTCCCATGGCCCATATCCGCTAGATAATCCGTTTCCACATCAAACTCGCCCCCCTGATCAAAGGTGGCTTGCATGCCCCTCAGCTGCTGGTACAGGATTCCAAGACAGGCTGGTATGTCATGAAGCTCTTGGCGCCTTCCGGAACGACCCCGATTGCTCATTCTTGACCACAGTCGGACGATTCGGAATGAGACAATATGCGGAACAACTCCTTCGCCATGCAGGATGAATCTGAGTCGTGCGTTGAGCTTCGAAAACGTAAAAAAAAAAAAAAAAAAAAAAAAAAAGCGATGCGTTTCCAACAACTATGTCATCGATTCTTCAGCCAAATATGGCTGGGGACATGTGTGAAGCAGACAAAGAATTCCGCAGCTGGTAATGAAAAGAGAGGGATAAATCACTGTTGTTTATGTGACCTGCTCGGGTCACTCCCGCTGGTATTTGAGTGCATCATGGCCCGACGGGCAGAAAGCAACGAGCCAAGGTTCCTCGACTCGGTCGACTACCTGGTGCCGAGAGGTCGTTTTTGGCGAGTTCTGCCGGTGATTGGGGTCAATTGACTCAAACACGTTGTTTCTTGCGGTTGTCGGGAGTTGCGTCGTCTGCGCTGCGTTTCCCAGGCGCCGCTGCATAAGCGTCTTCACCAACATCGCCAACTCCCTCATCCTCCTCCAGGCATTTATCGCATTCCTGGTCGAAAGCATGTTGATCCGTGAACACACCTGTTTGACATTGGCCAAAAGTGCCCGCATTTTTAGATTCTAGGCAGGCCAGCTTCTGCGTCAAGTCTTCCCACGTATGCGAATCACCGCATCTGACACAGCTTCCTGAGAAAACGATGAGACGACACATGTTTCTTTTTTCCTTGAAAAACAAAGAGGGAACCGAAACGATCTCAGAACTGGCCGTGTATGTGGTGGAAGAATCCTTCGGCTTTGGACATCTGAATAACGCCAGTCCGTTGTTGATTAGGAGGAGAAAGTCGGTCTTGACACAGGGAACAGTTGTAACCGTATTTCAAGAACAATTCTTGACGTGTTAAGTCGACTTATAACCGCCAAGTAGCTGCCAGATTTATTTTTGGGAGAGCAAGGAGGAGTTCGAAAGAAAAAAAAAGGAAGGGGCTTTAAGAGTGATAGGTTGATAGATAGACTCAGACAGGAGGATGGATGGATATAGGGTACGGAACTACCCCAATACGAATAGGGAGGCCCTGCCCCCCCCCCTCAAAAAAAAAGACACAAAGAGCCAGTGAGCGAGGATGGAGGAAGCAGGAGACGATGTGGTGGTATCCAAATAATGGCGAGAGAAAGAAAGGGAGAGCAAGCGGCGTAGCGTATGCTATTTGATGGGTTACGTTAGTCTGCGTGGTTCATGCAGACTTGAGGCATGCGACAGTGACAAGGAAGAAGAAAAAGGGGAATAAGCAGAAGAAGAAGAAGAAGACGAAGAAGAAGAAGAAGAAGAAGATGGTGATGAAGAAGAAAACAAAGCAGGCCCCTGATTCAGGCGTCCCGTCCAGCAACTGCTACCTTTATCACGACGCATCCAGACCCCATCCGTTTGCCACAAAAGTCAGGTCATGGGTAAAACCGCGCCGGGATACAATGGCCTCAGAGTCTTTCGAGAAGGGATTCAAACATAAAGACGCAATGCGTGAAACAATGAAAACAGGGTTGGATGAAATGGGGCCCACCGACCTACAGCTGACGCGGCAGTCCTTTAAAACACAGCAAAAGCAAAGGTGGTCGGTCGCGGGTGAGGACATGCAGCAGTCGCTCTGTGCTGTGTACGGTGTGTGGGTTACGTGACAGGTTTTGGTCATCCGTCGTCCAAGTGCGTGCTAAACGCCGTCGAAGCACACGACGGCCTGTGACTGATGGATCTGGTGCGATCGCGCCAGACGGTCCGCAGCAGCCGTGGTATGCGACACTGGACAAGAAATGTCGTCGAGCAGAGGAAGGGCAGGTTTGAAGACTGGGAAGAAGAAGCAAGAGGAAAGTGAGGATGAAGAGAGCAGATGTCGGGATCGTCCTAGACGGGAGAAGACGAGCTTCGATAAGAGCACCTCGAAGCAGGGAGCATCAAGATTGCCTTGCCGTCGGTGGTTTGCCGGCCCAAGTTGCGCCGAATCCATGTATGTGCGGGATATGAGCTCGCTCCGAAACCAAGCAAGCAGGGCTCTCTCTCCCCGGCCTGCGTGTGGTTACAGAATGGACGGGATGGAGACGTCTGGTCGTGGGAGCCGGTGCGGGACGTCTGCGAGATGCGATGGGCTCCTGCAACGAGACCCCCCCCGTTCGATGTTGCTAGAGGGATCGTGACACAGATAAAGGACGGACGCCAGCAACGACGGAGGTAGCTAGCTGGGCGGGAAAGGGGAAAAAAAAAAAAAAAAAAAAAAAAAAAACCTGCGCGACGGAGCCAACAACGGCTGAATGTATTCTCGGGGCAGAACAGGCAAGCAGGCAATGGCGAGAGTCGGAGTTTTTTTGTTTTGCGTGTCGTGTCAGACAAAGTCACGGACTGATCGATGGGCTGCCGGGGGCCAGCGGGGATAAGAGGATAAGACCAGGAAGCTTGGACGGGCTGCCATGCCAGGTGGCACCAGTTGGCTTGGTGGGTGGAGTAGCCGGCCGAGCCAATGACAGCACGATGGGTATGTACTATTCGTAGACGGGGAAAGGAAAGGCAGGAAGGAAACGTTTGCTGAGCATCAAATGATCAGATGTGGAAAGCCATGACTCGTGACTCGTGATGAGCACTTCTCTCCGTCTACGAAGAAGCACACCAAGGTGTCTAGTGTTCGTCCCATCCATTGCCTCCGGAGGAGCCCAGGCGGCCAGGCGGCGAGCCGTTCCAGGCTACGGCGATCGGATTGCCAAGCCAAGATTTCGAGTCGAGTCGAGGCAGAGCAAGCATGCATGATGAGGTTGCATCCAGATGAGATGTTCAAATCCGGGCTAACGCCGCAGGACGTCAGACTTATAAAACAAAACAAAACAAAGAAAAGAAAAAAAAAGAAGCGGGAAGAAGAAACGGTTGGCGGCGCTAAAAGCTGTCCAGCTGGGCCTAGCGGTTTCGCTTTCTGCACGACCAGCCGGCCACAGAGGACGGTGATTTGCGCCGACGACGCTGTACATGATTACGGTGTCATCGGGTTGTTGTGCTTGGAGCATCCTGAAGGGGGGCATGTTTGCCGTTGCGTCCACGACAGGCAGGACAGGGCATGTCTGCCACATGGCGAGTTGCCAGTTTCACGATTCCCTCCCCAAGGAACCACGCCACGAACCCACTCTCGACAGACCGAGACAAAAGGCAGAGCAAAAGGCAGAGCAAAAGGCAGAGCAAAAGGCAGAGCAAAAGGCAGAGAGAAAGGCAGAGAGAAAGAGAGGGGGGGGGGGGGGGAGGAACACCACGCCGGTCAAGGATCAGGTCAGCGGTAAATCTGCCAGCTCTCATGATCAGCACTCAGCCCTACTCCTGCTCCACGGGGACACATGTGCAGAACGAACTTGGCCCTCGTTCCTTTCCCCTTGTTGAAAAAGAAACAACAAGTGCATATACATATGCACTTGGACGCATGCTGCATGCATGACCCCCTGCCGTCCCCTGTCCCGTTGTCCCGTCTAACAATCGAAACGACTTGCCCATCAGGACAACGTCGACGGCACCGGCGATTCAGAGTCAGTCAAGTCCAGGGCTCGAAGCACTCCGATCACATCACGGATAAGTCGAGACGGGACCAACGACGGGAATCCAGAACGACGATGCTACTCCGCTCGCCAATACCAAATTGACACTTTGGACGCCACCATCCATCCTTAGCGCAAGCGACCTTCGACATTGGCATCAGCGCTGTTCCTATCCACCCCAGTTTTGCCATGGGGAGGGGGGGGGGGGTCCTCCATCTCGACAAAAGCATGAAATGAAAAAAGAAAAAAAAAAACAAATCCCGAGGCAAAAGAGATTTGAAAGGTGTAACAAAAAGGAGGAAAGAAATATGAGAAAGGGCAAGACCGAAATTTAAAAAAAAAAAAAAAACCATCAAGGGACAGAATTGTCATCCTCAACCAAAAGAAGGACAACCAACTGAGACCTAAGACGGACGACCAACCGAACCCAAACGCGCTGATGAGGCAAAACCGCCGTCATCGCATCTCCCCCCCCCCTTCTCTAAGCCACGTATGCATGCATGAACGAAGCAAAGCCGCAACTGCGTTTTGCTTCTTCGACGCCAAAACAAAAAAAAAAGCCACCAAAACCACTAACCCAGCTATGTTTTTTTTTTTTTTTTTTTTTTTTTTTTTTTTCGAAAAAACAACCCCTGTGACTGGTCTAGACCTGATGGTTCTCATGTGCCTCATCGGACAAGAGCTGCTCTAAACACGTATGCGGCAAAACAAAAAACAAAAGACGAGACTAGGCCCCGCCGGCTTTACATGGACGTGTTCTCGTTCTGGGCCCCGTCTCAGTTCGAGACTCTGCTGCGTTTGCTGTAGCATGGGCGAGTCGTTACGCCGGGGGGGAGGGGGGAGGGGGGGGGGGTTCGCAGGCCATTGGCTTGAGAAATCGTCATTCGAAGATTGCGGTGCTCTCCTACCGTTGTTGATGGCGGATTGATGGAATCGATTGGGTTGGTTGGCCGGTTGGTTGATTTATCAATGATTGGGAGACTCATTGAATTGGATGCTTCATCTGATGAGTGTAACGGGGAGGGGCACAACAGCCGCGTGCTTAACATGACACAATTTACAATTTACAATTCAACAAACTCGCCACTTTTACCATTCACATCCAAGAGAAACCAACAACCCTGCAAAAGCCAAGGTAAGGAAACAAACTACACTTACACTGCACAATGTACCTAAACGTGCCTCCGAATCTTGGCGAAAACCAACCCCCGAGCCGTTGCACTGAGAAAGTCCTTCAACATGAAAAAAGACCCCATTATTTTGGTTATTGCCGCCGTCAACTGATCTTCTCATGATCCATAGCATGCCATCGTTGACAGATATTACCTCTTGTATGATTAGGCAAAGGAAAATAAACAATGATTTCCAGGTGCATGAGCAGAAACAAAAAGAAGACGAGGACAAAACAAAGATGAAAAGAAAAACAACCCGAGTGGCGGAGCAAAAAAATTCAAATAGCGCAAGGTTGAAAACCAAGGGGGGGGGGGGGGGGGCGAAGATAGGGCACATCAAGGGAAAACGTCCTAACGTGAGCGAATTTGTGGCATCCGATAACATCATCCTTGCATGCAAAGACCAATGAGCGACAAAGAGTCAAGGCCAGAGACTTTCACCGCGCCGTTTCCTTCCTTACATCTCGCCGAAGCTGATTGATCACGTCAGGTCAGGTACTCCGGTATCAGTCATGGACCGCATGTGGCCGTGTCAAAGGCTCCATCCCAACGTACATCATGAAGACAAAAAAGGGGGTTCAGCGTTGTCGAGACTGGTTCGAGGTCCTATGTCATCCAAGACACAATCAAACCTGTACGTCCAGAGAGTATCAAGAGTACGTCGAGCTGGCTGCGTCGACCAGATATCGTGGCATGTGCTCTGCCGACCAGGATGCTGTAGAGTCCATTGAGCTACCGCCCCTTTTCTTCTTCTTCTTCTTCTTCCTCTTCTCCTTCTTCCTCTACTACTTCTTGTTTTTTTCTTCTTTTTTGGTCAGGGGTTGGTTGGTCTTCAATGGTGTCATTGGCTATATGGGCCATGACTGAAAGAAAGCTGTGAAACACGAACAGCAAAAATGACGGGCAAAGCTTTTTGACAACGGCCTTCCCAGGGTTCTCTGCCAAAAAGAATAAAAACGAAGCAAAAATAACCAAGTCATCGGCAATTGTGTGCACACGTTCATCAAGGGCGAAACAGCAGCATCGGCACCCCAGGCGGCCTTCCTCTATTGAATGCGGAGAGGGCGCAGAAAGGGACAGATCAGAATCAAATGCAACAAGTTGTACATAAGTGGACACCATCACAGTTCACGCGTCATAGGCGTTTCCGAGGCAGAGGTAGCATCAGTCAGGTCAAGGCATCTCGGATGATACTCATGCTGTGTTGTCGAACAGCGCAAGCCCGATCAAAATCACCTGGTCAAGATGTGCAAATAATCGCCGTCAAAGTTGGGGGGAGGGGGGTGTCATCACGATGAGCCAGGAGCAGGGCCACCTGCTGCTGGCCCGTCACCGGTTTGTTGTTGTTGTTGTTGGTACATCAAGGACTGGTACCAGAGCGCCACGTAATTCTGATATCCGCCATCTGTATATTTTTGAGTCAGTCTTGGTGTGTTTTTGTTTTTGCTGTTACTGTGAACCCAAACTTGCTCCTCCTTTTTTTTATCCATTTTCCTTCCTTGAATGGTCCATGTGGGAAGAGAGAACTGAAAAACGTACATTGAGCGTATGGGTCAGCGCCGTCACCGGTTGGGGCTCGAGCTTGGTTAGCAGATGTATCTGGGCCTTGCGAGTACGAAGATCTATCATGATCCTGATGTCCACGACCACGAGGGGGCCCGCTACGATCGCCACCTTTTTGCCGCTATTGCTGATTATTAGTATTCGCGTGGTAAAAAAAATTTCTTCTTTTTCTTTTGTAGCGGGGAGTCTGTTTTCTGGAGGGGGGAGGGTTGGGTTGGGTTGAAATTGATGACTTACCACAGCATCAACCTTCTCCTCGATTGCCAATTTGGCTCGTGCGATGCTGTCTCGCGAGCCGATGAGCGCGATTTCTCGCTGGACTTCACCTGGCCCAGAGGACTGAGCCACGTTGATCTTGCAACCTGTGTTGTTCTGCATATCGCGAATGGTTTCACCACCTTTGCCAATGATCATGCCGACCGCATCTGACGGTACATAGATTGCGTCATTCATCTTGTCCGGTCCGCCTGAGCTCCCCCCCATATCTCTGAGCGCGGGTTCCGGGCGAGAGAGAGCGGGTGCGCTCTTCTTGGCGACGACAGCAGCGCCGTCACCCCTCGTATCACTGTCAACGATTTCCATGATGAGATCCTTGGCACGACCGGCCGACTCCACGGTGCCAATGAGATTGACTGGGCGTAGACCATTGACGCTCTTTGACTCCCCGACGATGTTGATATGACACCCGGATCGTTCCTGGAGGTCACGAATGGTCTCACCCCCACGGCCGATGATCAAACCAACGGTGCGGTCCGGCACCATGATTTGCATATGATCTTCGCCATCTCGCAGAGGAGCAGCCCCGGTCTTGTCGAGCTCTTGGCCCTTGTCTTGGGGTCGGTTCAAGGCGCCCATGCCGCTGTCTTCGATAATCCGGTTAATGGCAGCCTTCACGTCAGCCCGGCGTGGCCGAGGTCCTGTGATCCTGCACTGACGGAAGGGGCCGCCATCCGTAGCAGCGAGGAACTGCACACGACAGTTTGTCTCGGCTTCTATACGACGCAGATTCTCGCCTAGGCGTCCAATGATAAGCCCTACTAGACTCGACTCTATCTGGATCGTCTCTGAATTGTCGTCAGATCCACCACGAAGTGGTGACCTGTCCCGACCACCGCCGCCGCCGCCTGCTCCTGCCCCCGTTCCTCCTCCGCGGGGTGAGAAGCGACCTCTAGAAGGCGGCGAATATGACCGATCACGTCCATGATCCCTTCCATGACCTCCCGGCCGGCGGTCATCTCTGTAGTCGACACGGTTTGGGGAGCGGGATCGCGATCGGCCGTACGTCCGATCACTGTTTCGTGCCTCGGAGCCGTAGACCAGAGGACGATCGTACGAGGCGGCGCCTTTCTCGGCAGCGTATGCTCGAGCCTTGGATACAACGTCATCGAAATTCATTGTGCCAGAGTTGACGGGACGGATGGCGCTCAAGTCCACAGTTCCGCTGGCGGCGGGAGCTGGGAGATGGCCAGTTGCAGGGTATCCAGGGGCACCTGTTCCGGGAGGTCCTTGGTAGGAGTGCGGCGCGGCAGAGGAGGGAGGTGGATAGGCCTGCCCAGGAGGTCCGGGTGGCGTCTGGGAAGTAGCACCAGCAGGAGGACGTTGAGCAGCTGCGTTTGGTGGTTAGTTTGTCCGGTCATGGTGGCTGGCGGACAGTGGGAAACGGCCGAGATTGGCAAACATACCGAGTGCCGCCAGAATGCTCTGGATATCAGGGTGCGATTCAGCCATGGCTGGCAAAGTTGATTGCTTGCTAGGGCAGAGTGCCAAGGATGGGATGAGGTTCAGCGAGCAAGTCGGCGACGCGGAAGCAACGACGGTGGCAGAAGCTGCGACGATGAGACGAGGCCGCGTGACTGCGCGTTGGACCGAGTCGTCTGAGACTCTGTACAGAAGGCGCGTCCGACCACACACTCCTACTTTTCACTACCGAGCCACTTCCCACCGGGCGGCAGGTTCGTCTCTGGGGGTTTGTCGTCGTAGGAGAAAGGGAAGCCGGCAAAGACTGCGGCGAACTCACACGGAAGCTGCTGCTGCGGTGGCGCGGGAGTGAAGTTTGGTCTGACAGGTGGATGCGCCTGTCATGAATTTTTGCTGCTCGCATCAAGGGCATCCCTGTGCGGAACGGACGAACTTGTGGCCGATGAAACAAAACAGCAACAAGCTGTTTCCCAGTACGCACCACCAGTTACAGTTACGCACAGGTACTTTTGCGCACCAGCACAACAGCAGCAACAGCAACAGCCGCCCCCCCGGGCAGCCCGGCGGGGGCCCCGCTGGAGCCTACTACTAAATACTAGTATGCAGAGGGGGGGCTTTTCAGTGTCCACCCCCCCCCGCGGTCGTCGCAGCCGCTGCTGTGAGGCCCCCAATGCTGCATACTGCAAACGACAATACTGTCTTGCGCCATGAGCGCCATGAGCGCCATGAGCACCTATACGTATACGTTATGCATGCTTTCCAAACACAGTCCTCGATGCAGGGCAGGACTGCTAGTTGCTTCTCAACCCGCGGCGAGGCGAGGTGGGGGGAGGCCCATAGAGGAAGGCACGGAGTACCCAGAGTACTACCCAGAGTACTACCCAGAGTACGCACGTCGGCAGGTTGGCACGCGATGGTGATGCCGATGCTGACGGAGGCGCTGGCATTGGACAGACAATGACGCGGCCTAGCCGATAAATAGACCATGATGGGGCCGGATTGTCCTGGTGCGCTCACCATTTGGTAAAGAGGTCAAGAGAGGTGAAGAGCTCCCAGAGCCGAGTCATCCGACACAGCACTTGTCCGCTCGGCCTCCCCTCCACTTGGCAACAGATTCGCCCGCTTCTGCTCTTTTCTTTTTCTTTTTCTTTTTTCTTTTTCTTTTTTTCTTTTCCTCTCCGTTTCTTTTTCCATCTTTGCAGAATACAGCCACCATCTCCCGGCTTGTTGTCGTTTCAGTCTGCCGCTCTTGTTTATTATTTTCGTCGATTCGGACAATCTCTATCAACTCTACGATTTCCCGTATGAATTCGGGGAACTGACATTGCTCGGCATCGCAGTTACGGTACATCCTCCCTGTCCGGGGTTCAGTTTCTTGTCTTCCGTCTCTCTTCTGTTTTCCCCTTGCCGTGCCCCGTGACTTGCGCATGTGTTCGCGAGTCGTCGTCGAGCATCGGTGCAAGCACCAAGTGCTTCGGGGATATACCAGGTGTTTCCGGGAAGATTGTACCGAAAAAAGGGACGAGATCACCATCGACGCAGACGACTGTCCGCAATGCGAGGCCACTAAAGGATTCAGATCCTCTAGGTGGTGCCCAGAGGGATGCAGCTGCACCTGCATGTAGCATGGGAGCGAGAGTTAGAGATGGGGACTTCCGTACCTAACGGCAGGATGTGTCCCTCTGGCGCCGCTATGAGCTGCACCGTTGCTTTACGGTTTGACAGGGTGCTTCTGGCGAACAGATGGCCGATCACATCGAGACGGAAATCCGAAGCAGCATCAATTTCCAAGAGGGTCGATACAAGTCATCCGCCGGCGGCGAAAACGAACAAAGATGGGCTGGGTGGATCTCGTTGTTGAAAAAGGGCCGAGTGGCGTTGTTGGAAAGAGCGAAACCGTTTATTTGTTAGCATCTTGAGTGAGTGTTGCGGTGTTTTGGTCATCGGTTCAAGTTGTCATCCAAGGCGGCGGGCGCTATGTTGTAAACTCTATCTGAGCACAAATTGAGAGAAGTGTTGTGGAAAACGCGGCCCGACATTGTCAGTGCTTGTGTTCAAATCAACGTATGGCGTGACGTGTGATGTGCGAGGCCCGGCGTGACACGAAGTCGTGGTATTGGGTATTGACGTTGTCGTCAGATCCGAGGATGCAAGTCGATTGTTCGCTTGGCAAAAGTGCGGAGGTCGCTCTCTTGACCGGCTTCTGGAACCAGATCAGACATGGGCAGTGGGCACAGCATGCAGGGGATGTTGCATAGAACATGTCCACTGTGCCATTGGAAGTGGGGGGGGGGGCGTCACAGCGGGCAGCAGGCAGTGGGCAGTGGACATAAACTCGCTGTGACCTGCAGAACTGTCCGTCTGCCACTGCGTCACTGCGTCACCGCATCACTGCGTCACTGACTCACTGCGACACCTGCTCGCCCAAGCCGGCCACTAAGATGCTAATATTAGCGCTGGACCCCAGATTATTCACTGCGCGCGATCCATTGTCATCTTGCCCTGGGGACGGCTGACTGACTGACTTTACTTTCCTTCCCAGGCGGGCAGGTCCCAGGCGGGCAGGGGGGGGGTGTTTTGCTGCTTTGCCCTGTCCGCTGCCTGTCCGCGCTGCCTATCCGCGCTGCCTGTCCGCTGCCTGTCCGCTGCCTGCCCCCCCCCCCCCCCCCCGCCGCGCCGTCCGTCCGTCCGTCCGTCCGTCCTGTATCAGTAGCAGCAATCATTGCCAGGCCCATCTCACACGAAACTCAATCCAAGACCTACCGATCGACCTTGGCCAGCTGTGTGCGGGCCGGACGAGGCATCCCTCTGCGCAATGGCGAAAAAGGCACGTCAGAGAATTAGCTATGGTATGTGGATTCCCTCCTTTTCCTTCCTGTCCCCTGCCTGCTCGTGCCGGGTTGACGACGTTCGCTGTTGCGTGCGTGACAACATTATCCTC
Organism: Claviceps paspali; assembly: GCA_013435705.1. Classification (NCBI taxonomy): domain Eukaryota; kingdom Fungi; phylum Ascomycota; class Sordariomycetes; order Hypocreales; family Clavicipitaceae; genus Claviceps; species Claviceps paspali. Next base: position 28,973 of record JABAEC010000025.1, read on the forward strand.
ACCGGCGATGCTGCCTGCACTGCACTGTGGAAGGACCAAAACTTGGGCCAATTCCCCCTTCCCCTCCCTCTCTCTTCTCTCAATGGCGCAAGCGACGATTTTTCCGGCCTGGTCTTGGTGGTCATACCCAAGACATTGAGCTAATGGGCTTTCCATCTTCTTCACAGTTCTTGAGAACGCCAAGTCATCTGCCGGTGGTCATCGCCTCGGCGTAAACGGCCTGGCTGTCGACACAGACAACAACATTCTGTAGGATCACACCCCTACCCCTTGTCCAGATTCTCAACGTCTTCCTGGACGACGCTGACGATACTTGTTTTTTTTTTCTCTTCCTCTTCTTCTCTTTTTCCTCAGCTACACCGGCGGTCGGGATGGCATCGTCTGTGCTTGGGACCTCGACCTCGACTTCTCGCCGAATACCGCCGCAGTCGACAGCTCTGGAAACGCGAAGCAACCACCAACCAAATTTCGGTCGCAAGCTCAACCCCATACTCACTGGATCAACGATATCACTCTGGCTCAGAACAACACGGCTTTGGTTTCAGCGTCGTCAGACCTCACTGTCAAAGTATGGAGACCGTTCTCCGACGAAGACAGCACTCGTGCCGCCGTCATCGGAGGACATGCAGACTATGTCAAGTGTGTCGCCACCCCTCCTGCCGACATCAACGCAAATTGGGTCGTTTCCGGGGGTCTTGATCGGAAGATTTGCTTGTGGGATTTGAACGGTGCCGGGAAAACTCTCGACATCGACGTCAGGGGTGAGGAGATTCCCGAGAAGGGATCCGTCTATGCCCTCGCAGTCAGCCGGGATATTGTGGCGTGCGGTGGCCCGGAAAAGATGATTCGGCTCTACGATCCTCGGACAGGCGACAAGATTTCGAAACTGCTGGGGCACTTGGGCAACATTCGATCGATTCTCATTGACGACTCGGGCGACCTTATCCTGAGTGCGAGTGCGGACAAGACCATCAAGATGTGGAGCGTCAAAGGTGGCCGCTGCATGTATACCTTCACAATGCACGACGAGAGTATCTGGTCGCTGTACTCTGACCACCCGAGCCTGGGTGTTTTCTACAGCAGCGACCGCTCTGGTCTTGTGGCCAAGACAGACGTGCGCGGCAGCATGGGCGACCTGGACAATGGTCTGAGTTTGGCCATAGCCCAGGAGCACTGCGGCGTGTGCAAAGTGGTCGTTGCTGGTGGTCACATCTGGACAGCCACCAATCGCTCTTCTGTAAATCGATGGGGAGATGTCGACACAACCTCGGATATCAATCTGCCCGAGGACTTCCGACAACAGAGAGCTGCCTCAGCCGCATCCGGCCGACACGGCCATGCTGCGTCGGCGGTGATGGACGGGCAGACCACCAAGCGGAAGGAAATTCCTTCAGAGTCGATCCTTCGCATTTCCAACACGGCCGTTTTCCCCTCCCGCATCCCTTTCGATGCGGAATCAAAGACGTTGAACGAGACGCTGACCCGTCGCGGGTCGGAAGTTGTAACAGCACATGTAGATCCCGAAGTGGTGCCGATTCACCAAGCACCCGAACACACCATCGAAGGACAGTTTGGGCTTTTGAAACACAGAATGCTCAATGATAGGAGACGAGTACTGACCCTGGACACGGCTGGTGATGTCTTGCTCTGGGATCTTCTCGAGGTACGATTCTCTCTGTATCCTGTTCCTGGTTCCCGTCATGGGCCCGTAAAAAGAGGCCAGTAGACTAACTTGGGGAGAGGGGGGGGGGGGCTGGGGGGCATGTAGTGTAGACCTATTCGGAGCTTTGGTAAACAGCATTTGGAAGACGTAGAGGCGCTCGTCAACACTCGGGAAGCCGTGGCACCATGGTGCTCGGTCGACTTGAGTTCGGGCAACTTGACTGTGGTATTGGAGCCTTTCAATTGCTTCGACGCGGAGATATATGCAGACGAGTTGAAATTGGATGAGTCTGTGGAATTCAGGGAAGATCAGAGAAGTATGGCATCACAAAGAGACACGGGCGCATGAACCTGGGGGGATGGGAGATGGACTAACACGCCGTGATAGTCAGTCTTGGACGGTGGATCTTGCGCTACTTGTTTTCCAATCTCATCGACGAAGAGATCAGACGCGACGAAGCATACAGGAAAAGGCTAAAGGAAGAGATTGGCCACGGCCAGACTGGTGGTCGAGTCGACACTCCCTTGACGGCCCTCCCTCAAGCAAGTATGACAGACTGGAATAGGCCAGATCAGGCCGCCACCCCACGGGCGAACGGGCCTCGTCTGCAAATAGCAACTCCCGGGTTGGGAATAGGTCTCGCTACGCCGGCGCCCAACGCTTCTTTGCTCCCGGGTGTACCAGAGGAAGCCGTGCCTGCTGGTCTGTTGGGCCCTCTTGGGAACGATGGCACAGGAGATAGGGGCGACTACTTTGTCGGGAGAAGTACCGTTATGGCCGGGACGGCTGCTGTCGACTCGTCAGAGGCCAAGACTTCCATGGAAAATGGCAATGACAAGGGAAAAGAAAAGGACAAGGACACGGAAAGGGCCCCCGACACGCCCAAGTCTCCGGGTAGCACGTTTGGAAAGAAGCTCCGCATGTCCTTTAGCAGCAAGAAACTCGGTCGCTCCATGTCCATGTCGCAGGCCACCCAAGAGAAACCTGCGGTGGTTGACGAAAAGGCAGAAGAATCAGAAACCTCGTCGACAAACGAAAAGGAAGTGGACGACAGCTTCTTCGGAGTCATACAGAAGATCCGAAACCACTACGACAAACAAATCCTAGAAACCCCTGAAAGGTCAGTCGAGACTCGTGTGACGCCGAGTTTGCCCAACGAGACGCCAGTGTTGAAGCTGCCGCCCGGCACCAAAATCATCATTCAGGAAGAGACGTCTGGTGGGAGCGCCAACGTGTATCAAGGAACGGTCGAGAACGTTGGTAAAGACGCCGACGTGATTGAGCAAAAGGCGCCCATGTGGCTCGGAGACTTGCTACTGCACAACGTGATCCCATTCAAGGAGCCGGTCAAGATATCGTTTGTCCTCCATCCCTCGGGAGACTTGCCGGTACTGTCACCGGCGGCGGATGGAAACAACCGGCTCAACGCCAACCGAATGCTGCGCGTGAAGAAGATACTGGCGTACGTGGCAGAGAGAATCGAGGATATACCCGAAGAGCCAGGTCCAGATGATCTGGCTCCAGAGGAATATCTCGAGCTATATTGCAACGATCAGGTGAGTTGGCTTTGTTTTTTTTTTTTTTTTTTTTTTGCAAGTCATTCTTGTCGACTGACGATCACTTCCATATGATGATGCAGCTCCTTGATCCGTTGATGAGTCTTGCAACGATCCGCACGCATGTGTGGAAGAGCGGTAACGACGTCGTGTTGCATTACAAGGCCAATGGACGAAAGGAAATTCAGCCACCGAAGCCAGCTACGTCGATGATTCCAGCCGACACGCCTGGTGCTCCCGGTCCGGTCGGTGCTGCTGCAACGGCTTCGGAATCGACATCAACGACACCTGCCTCGTAGGAGCCTCGTAGGAGCCTCGTCGGAGCCTCGTAGGATGCATCCACCGACACTGGCTTTCTGATGTTGATTTGGTGCGGGCTTTCCTCTGCGACGGCAAGACCTCAGCAACGATGAGGTATATACCTACGGTATTTATGACTCCTTCTTTCTGGTGTCTTCCTCGTCGTCGCCTTTTTTTTTTCTCCCCTATATATACATATCATTACGGATTACGATCCAGGCAGCAGCTAGTCATTCATATTTGGCTGTCATCGAAAGCCACCACGTGTAGGTGACAATGGCAACGATACAAACATACCCTTGAGTACGAAATACCGTACCCGTTTTTCTTGTTGTTGTTTTTTTTTTTTTTTTTTTAGTTTTATTAGATATGGCGTTCGTTACAACGCTGGGCCCGACTCTGAGAACGGTGCCTATCTAGACTACAGAGGTAAAACCACATATATACCAAGGTAGTGAGGAGTAGGACTCTTAGAAAAGATGGATCATGGTGTATTGTCGGGTGAGGGTTTTGCTCTGAACGTCTTGTAGAAAGTGAATGCCCGTTACAACGATCATTCGTGATGGATTTCTTCATCTCTAGAGATGTGATGACTCGTGCTTCGGAACAAAAGTTGTTCTGCCAAGAAAGGAAGAAGACCGGCTGGCTGGATCGCTCGCTCGCAACTCACAATGTACAAACAAACTGGTCGCAGCAAGATGACGTCGACTGAAAACGGACGGACGCTGCCAAGCTTTTTTTTTTTTTTTGGGGGGGGGGGGGGGGGATAAAAGGGCAAAATAGAAAGAATAACAAGAAGCTAGTACTACGAAGCACCCGTCACAGTATTCACGACCCACTGATAACTTCCGAGGAAGATGGCGCCGCCGATGGATATCCAGGTCACCCTCGGGACGATTCCCGCAAACAGCGGCCTCCAGCCCTCTTCCCTGAGGATGCGCGAGAGCACGGCGGCGACGGAGACGCTCTCGCGGGACAGCATGACGCGCGTCTTGAGGACGTCGAGGGGCACCGTGGCGGCGGCGGCAACAGCGCCGGCGACGCTGCCGTACAGGGCGCTCTCGACGGCGGAGACGTCGGGTTCGTCGCGCGGGGGTCCGGGGGACGACGACGACGACGACGAGGGGCCCCCCCGCCGGCGACGACGACCCCACGCCTTCATGGCCTCCCAGAGGGGGAACTGTATAACCGTGAAGGGCACCTCCCTGAAGACGGTGATGCCCCATCCGCGATAGAGCTCCCTCCACACGGCGCCGACGCCGCTTCCGCCCCGGCCGTACCGCGAGACGATATCCCGCAGCGCTGCCGCCGAGGACCCCCCGTGGAGACCCGCCTGCGCCCTCTGCTTGACCACCTCCGTTGGGACGCGCACCGCACACGCGGCCACCTCGCCCGCGCTGGCGGCCACCATGTGCGCGGCCGAGGAGGGGAGCACGCCCTCGCCCGAGCCAGAGCCCGCCAGCCGCGCCTTGACCCCCTCGTACGTGCTGAAGAAGAGGGCTGCGCCGGGCGCCGATCCCACCACCGCGGAGCCCACGCCCCGGTATATCCCTGTGAAGCCGCCTGAGGGGAAGAACCCCGCCGAGGACTGCAGTCGCGTCTTGAGCGTGTCGAGGGGGAACAGGCTTAGGTCGACTGTTGTGCCGGCTATGGCGCCGGCTAGGAGGGCCGTTTGGAAGGAGGGCGGAGAGGACATTTGCTCGGGGGGTTTTTTTTTTTTTCGAGGCACTGTGTGTTGTGTGTTGTTTGTCGTGTGTTGTGTGTTGTTTGTGTTGTATATATATGTGGTGTGTGTGTGTGTGTGTGTGTGTGTGTGTGTGTGTGTGTGTGTGTGTGTGTGTGTGTTGATTCCTTCTCGGAGGTTATCTCTTCACGAGAGCAAGCCCGGCCAGTCCGATCCCGTCGAGTTTTTTTCCGTCCTTCGTTCGTTGGGCGAGCGTTCCCCGCGTCTGGTGTGTATCGTCGACTTCTTCTCTCTTCTTCTTCTTCTCTTCTCTTCTTCTTCTCTTCTCTTCTTCTTCTCTTCTTCTTCTCTTCTCTTCTTCTCTTCTCTTCTCTTCTCTTCTTCTCTCCTTATGTTCTTCTTGTCCTTCTTTCGTCGTTCCCGCACAACCGCCCAATGTATTAGCGAACCGATTCGTTGTCAATCCTCTTCCGGATCCTCACGTTCCTTTTTTGGGGGGGGGGGGGGGTGACTGTGTCTTGGAACATGGAAACCTTTCGGCGGCCCTTCTTATCGATAAGATATGTACTATGTACTACTACTATGTATTTTGCCGCGGAACGGGTGGGTCGACATCTACTACGTACTATAGTACTAGTAGTAGTAGTAGTAGTAGTAGTAGTAGTAGTAGTAGTAGTAGTAGTAGTAGTAGTAGTAGTAGTAGTTTTACAAAATCCATGACGAGGATGTACGTGTATTTTTATTGTTTTTTTTTCTTTTTTGCCATGGAACGAGAGAGAGGAACGACCGGCTCTTTCTTTGCGTTGTCGTGTTTTCGAGCACAACGACCACAATGGCCGAGACGTGATCGGTAGCTCCCCTCACGGAAAGGCGGCCGAGACTGGTGGACGAGAGAAAAAGAAAAGAAAAAAAACCGCAAAAGCAGCGTGGCCCTTATATTATTTTTCTCCTTTGTTCTTACTCTCGTCTTCGTCATCAGGCGTGACGGGAACTTTATACTTTGAATTCCATTTCCCCCCTCCCCTGCTTTATTTTTTGTCCTCTTCCCCCACAAACATCAGCCACCGTCAAAGACGCGGCAGACGTTCCTCACAATCCCTCCCTTGTACTTGTCCCTGCCTTGGTCGCCTCCTCGGCAGCCCTCTTGGTCCGTTCCTGCATCGTCTTGAAGTCCTCATGGCCGGCCTGGTCCGCCCTCACGGCCTCCTCGCTATCCGACGCAAGCTCGGGCTTCCAGTGCCCCTTGCCCTTTTTCTGCTTCGCCAACGAGTCCTTCTTGTGCTTGTCGTAGTCGACATCTGTTTCTGTGCATGGGCGAAATGGAAGGAGTCAGCTTTTTTTTTTTTTTACCATCAAATACAAATGTGCAATCCACAACGATGAAAATGAATACGAGAAACAAAAACACCTCGCCATGCTTGTGACTGCGGGAAATATACGTACGGCTAGACGACTCCTTCAGCCCGAGTCGCGAGCTTGTTGACAGCGCGAGACGGCTCACCAGAGGCAGTCTGGTCGCGCGGAGGGCCTGCAGACCGATTGCGTTTCTGGCGGTATTCATCATAGTTGATAGGTCTCGAATGGCAGTCTCGGCCGTCTGTGTGCGTGTTTGTTGGTTTCTGGCCTCCTGTTGTGGTTGGTTGTGTGGGGGGAGAGGAGGGGAGAGAAAAGAGACGGCGGCAACAAGATCAGACGGACGGCGAAACTGTGCTGTTTTGTAGATTTGGAGCTTGGATTCAAGGTGTCGAGGTTTAAAAATGAAAAAAAAGCTTACTGGGAACGGACGGACCCCGACGAAAGGGAAAGCACCGTCAATGGAATGAAGATTCAACATCGAATTGCTGGCCGGGTGCGGGCGTGCTGACGTCACCATTGCGATGTCCTCACAGTGACAGATGAGCAGGACCGTCGCTTGGCGCTGTACCCATGTACCCAGTACGATTCAGGATTGCCAACGGCCAACATAACGCGTTCATTGTGCCTTTTGCGCACCATCTTCATCTTGTTTGGAACGTTTCGTGTATTGTCATAAAAGCTGGCCCTGTGAGGCCGCCGTAGCGCAACCCCATATGTAGTAGTAGAACAACCATGTCCCGGAACGCACGCGCGCAGATAAAAAACAAAACAAAAACCAAAAGTAATCACATCCCACCGAGTTTGCAACACCGGAGCACGACGGCTCGACAATCCCAAATAACCCCGATCCGCACCATCGCTTCGTGTCGTAGTAACCGAGCCCGCCACTCTATCTATCCGCTCCCCAAATGCTGCGCAGTAAGCAGAACACGACAATGCGACGGGATTCGGACCCCGTACGATAAAACAAAACAAAAATCCACATGACGGCGCCGCCCATGCCGAGATCAAACAGTCCTCCGTTCCGCTCCAGTGCAAAACGCTTGCCACAAATCCGAAACCGATGTCGTACATTGAATAAGAAATTGCGCCCGAGGCTTTTTGCCCTCTTCGCTTGTAGACTCTGGAGAAGTCCTTTCCAACAAGTGCTGCTTCGATAATCAGGTGATGTGAAAAACAAAAAAAAAGACGCGAAACCCCGGGAAATCATGCGCAGATGAAGACTATAAAAAGAAGAGACAGAGAGAGAAAAGACTTCAGGAAATAAAAACTGATGACAAAACACGAGCACTCGCTAGGTCACGCCAAGATGACGCGCTTCAAAAAATTCATACCCATATGAAGATGGAACCAAGACCACAGTCAGTAGATGCCCCATCCCAGCGCTTTCAAAGTGCCAAACACCCAATTCTATATGTCCTTTTTTAACATTTTTTTTTCCTCTTGGGAGAATTCATGATCCGTTGCCGACAAGGTAGGGCAGTAAAACAACTGAGTAGAATAGAAAAATCTCGTTCATCGCACACGCTCCAAAAATTAGATCAAGTATGCCAGATACGACGTCATCATCGAAAAGGGAATAAGCTCCGGTCCCATAGTTGGATCCGCAGCAGTGTTGAAAAAAAAAGCCTGACAGTTCCTCGGGCATTGGAAAAAAAAACCGTTTCCGTTTGTGCTTACTGTTCTCATCTTGTGAAGGACAGCAGATTCGCACAACGCTGACGCATAGAATATTCATATTGAAGAGAAAGAAGAAAAAAAAGGAGAATGATGATATGTCGGTGTCGCCTCTTGAAGTTGTCGAAACTGTTTAGTGAAAATCATCGCCGGTATCTATTCGAATGGATCAAGTAATTTTGTGTATCGAAAGAAATATTTTGGTAGTACAGATGGTGAAGAGACGAGGCATAGATAGTGCGAGCGACTGGTGATTCGTCAACCCGCGTTGAACTGGATGAGCCGGCTTGGCAACTCGATCGGGAAAAAGGTATGTATCCTTCCTTTGCAGATGTTTTTTTTTTTCTTTCGAAGCGCGCGCCAGGATGAGAGAAACTTTGTATAAAAATGAAGCAAACAAACAGAGTCATCTTTGTTGCCAGCACATGGATGTCGACGGCAAAGTTCCCCGGTGGTGACGACACGTCCATCAAGGACGCGTGTCACGAATGAACGAGATGTTCTACCATCGACGACCAAGAGTATGCGGCATTCCAACGGGCGACACCGAAGGTGGTGGACTGCACATGCTGATTCCTGTGAGGGGATTCACAATCGGGATGGCATTACGGCCGCGAGTGGCAGCAGGCTGATGAAGTTTCAGGTTGGCGTGGAAGCTTTGATAGCTGGGAGGAATGAAGGCGGCGGACGACGAATTGAGGGAAAAGCCAGTGGCGACAGTTTGGGGTTGCTGCGTAGGCGACGAGTCGGGCGAATTGCTTGCTAGCGAGGAGCGCTCAGAGGCACTGGAAATGGAAACCAGCTGATGGAAAGAATCAAGTCAGACACCATGACGGACTACACGGATGCATGCATGATCCCAACGGTACCAGGGGAAAGAAGGAGGGGGGTGGCTGTGCTCAAAGGTTCCTGGCACTGCCTCATGCCCACTACTACTTACATCGGACTCTGTGAGCAGATTAGGACAAAACTCCAGGTCGTCTTCCAGATCGAAGGAGCGGCCAGCCTCGAACTTGACACGAAAGGCTGACAGTGCCGCCGTCTCGCCCAGGTCTTTCATGCTGCGCGCACCGCGGAACTGTCTCTGGGCATTTTGAGATAGCGACAGACGGGGCGCCCCTCTGCGATTGCGATGTCCGCCATTGGTGTGCGAGACGGACGCGGCATGCGTCGTCTGCGTGTTGTAGTGGTAGTATGAGGCCATGGTTTTGGCGTGGCCCAGGGCAAAAAAAAAAAAAAAAAAAAAAAAAAAAAGATAGAGCTGAAGGCTGCTACAATATGTCGTTTGTTCGGGCCAGGTGCATGTGGCCCCGAATCGGACTGTTCTGATGCGGGTTTGTTTTGGCTGGCGGACGGTACGGAGAGGCGGTCCCCGAGAATGCAGGCTCTTGGTTGGTAGTCGGCGTGGAAGCAGGGTTCGATGGGTCGGACAGAGAAGAGGCTGAGCGTGGACTGGTTGAGTAAATTGGCGAAACGGACGGGAGAGATGATTTGTACAAGAAGAAAATAAGAGCGGGAGTGAGAGGGAAGGGAGGAGTTGGCGTTGATGTGGATTTGTGCGTTTGTGTATTTGTGGGTGAAAGAGGAAGAGAGAGGAATGAGAGAGCGGGCAGTTGGTAAGGCGAGGGACAGGGGAGGTCAAGACGGACGCAGCATGAATGGATGGATCAGGAGTTGGGGGGGGGGAGGGGGGAGGGCCAGGGTGGTGAATAGTACTCAGGTGCGCACGGGAGACACGCCGCGCAAGCAGGTACTCGAGACCCGAAAGCCAGAGGCAAGTTGCAGGAGCTGGCGCTGGCGCATGGTCGGGAACCAGGCCTACGTGAGCGTCGTGTGCAGCGGCAATTTTTCGTTGGTTGGGGATGAAGAGCAAGGGGGGGGGGGGGGGGGCGCGTTGTCGGAAGTGGCGAATAGGCGTCCCACAGCTGCAGGCGGATGCCGGGTCCGCCGGTCTTGCCACTAAACACAAGTGGTTGGGCAGGCTAGCATTGACACTAGACCTTGTTCAGCACAAGACTAGCGCCAGTCTTTGTCAATGTGGGGGGCACAGTCCCTTGAGGCCATCTGGCGGCCACAGTGTCTCACACGGATGCGTGTCCAGACGCACGCAGCAGCTAGAGCATTGAGGTGGCCGTAAACGGGCGGAAGCGAACTGTGAGGCAGACACGCGGGCTAGGTGCCCAGCAATCGGGGCTAAGAGGGCAACAAGCTACATGGCAGGCCACTAGTAGTAGCGGCGAGAACCTGTGTGATTATTGACACTGGGTGTGTGGGGCACACTCCACTGTCCACTGTCTCTTGACTCTCTCTCTTCTGGCTTTTGGCTGCCCAGGGACACAACACAACACACGACGCGTGCACGCAGTTGAGCTTTAGTAGTACTATGTAGTAAGTGTGCTGAGTGGCTGGGTGGCAAGCCCCTTCTCTTGCCTCGGCCTTGTCGCCTTGTCGCCGACGCCGGGGCCAGTAGTCTCGGGACCGGGGGGAGGGGGGGAGGGGGCTCGTTGACGCTTTGCACCGCCTCCTTCGCCGCTGTTCCTCGGCGGACGGCCACGATTGTAGACCACAACGCTCCGAGCACCTCTTGCCTGCCTCCCTTCCCATCAAAACAAGCCGAGATAGTAACGATACGCCGTCGGGGTAGAAAGACGCGAGAGAGAATTGGAATCCCATTCCAGCGCCGACATCACTGCCAGATGGGGCATGGCCGTCGTCACCAGAACAAACCACCAGAAACCACCGGCGTGACTCATGCGACTGGCTACTACTAGTAATTGTGCGGAGTCGCTCACACGTGCGGTGCGGTGCGGTGCCTGCTACCACTACCACTACCACCACCACTGCTTACGTGGTAGGTATCTAGGTACCTGGTCATGAATTCCCCTTGCCTTACTTCATACGTCAGTGACAGCCCATATTTGTTATTAACTCATTACCCTGCAGCAGCGCCTCCTGGTAAGGCGTGACGAGCAATCTTCCATTGAGGCGGAGCACGCCGGCAGCGTCCATGTCATTATTTGTGACCTTTTGCCTTCTCTCTCTATCTCTCTATCTATCTATCTCACTCTCTGCGTGGTGTGTAGTGTTTGTGTATAATTCCTTCTTCCGAGGAGAGAAAGAAAAGAAAAGAAAAATACCCGGCAACATGCCGCTCTCGCCCTTATCGCTCTCGCACCTTATCGCTAAGACGGACTGGTTGTGAAAGTTTGTCACTGCCGTCATTTGACCTGTCACTCGTTCCAGCCAGTCATGTTGTTGTTGTCACTGGCCCCGCCCTTGGTGGGGTTCATCAGCCGCCTGGTCAGACCAATTTCAGCCAATTCCGATCCATGTCGCCGACGGCTGGGAACAGGTGTCACTCCTGCTCCCTCCTTTTGCGGAGGTGTGTGTGTAGGGCAGCAAGGTGTGCATGATATCAAACAACAACAACAACAACGACGACGACGACGACATTACCAACAACAGCAAATTTGACAGGCATGTCCGTCACGGCAATAGGCACACCATCAGGGGATGGGTGGTGGATGGTCAATCGGACACGCTGCCCCCCCGATCCGACAGCCCGCAGCCCGTCGCCGCAACCTCAGCAGCAGACCTCGTGCCCAGTCCACCTCCACCTCCACCACAAGTCCGTTCCCATTTTTTGTGAAACAACATGTTGAAAACATGGAACATGGAGAAGCGGAGACGGCCGTGGCATTGATGGAGAAGAAATGCCGCGACAACCAACGAGAATATGTCTGATATGGGTTTTGAAGGATCAAGCATGCTCATCAGGTGCCCTCCTCCCGGCAGATCACGTCGCATCACACCATTGTCACCATATCTTGCGCGGGACTGGTTTCTTACCGAATTGGGCACTCCGGACCAGCAGCAGGAGAAGCCAAGCCACGGCGGCCTATTCGTAGACAGACCGTGGCTGAGATGGCGCCGACTCGGGGAGAACATACATAGTACATGGGCTTTGGATTTCAACACCATACATTGCATGACGGGCCCATGCCGAACCCAGCCCTGCGCAAGTTTCGCCTCGCAGCTCGCCCAAGGAGAATAAGTCTCGAGGATTCATGCCAGAGCGCGTCCAGCCAGGAACCAAAAACGGATGCCAAGCGCATCGTTTCGTGGCCCACGGTAAACCAATTTCGACGATGCAAGTATGCCACTAGAGCTGCCGGCCAGCAACCACAAAGTTCGCAATGCCGCGTTCTGCAGGCCCTTTCCCTCCCCTCCTCCCGACATGGCACGATTTGTCAAGCCTCCATGTACTGCCGCCGTCTCCGTGAAGCCTGGAAGCGCTATGACGGGCGAAACCCGGTCTCGACACCAATCATGCCCATTGATCGCCACGCGCACCCAGTGGCACGACCTGGCGCTTTGCGATAGATGTTGACCGAAAATGTACGATTGAGTTTAAAGAAATCGCCCTGCTCACCCATCTCTAGGTACGTGGTCGCCACTTCGCAACCCGGCGCGCAAATCAAAACCAGCCGCATCTATATCCAAAGCACACACACACAAAAAAAAAGCTCACACTCCAAGAACGGATGTTTCCCAACTGACGCCGCGATGAAACGTCCTCGACAATTATCGTCCATGTGAAAGAATTCGTGCATGGGCAACGTTGTGGGCGACAGACGTTGAAGTTGCTTCGTACTCGCGAAACATTGTTTCTCTTTGCAGACATTCCCAATCTTCACACTTGGATAGTTTCGAGGGGCAATCTACTAGTTTTACACTCTGGATACCAGTTTCATGAGACTGGACAAAACCCCATACAAACTATACAAGTTGCCACATGTGCTGTGTGCCAGGCGGGACGAGATCGTCGCATCTGTTGGAACGGACGTCTTTTACTTTTTCTGTCTTCGGGTGACGGATGACTGGCGCACGCGGAATAACGTCAGATCGGTGGGTGGATGACACCCCAACTGAACGGAACACTCGAAGAAAAAAAACCGTCAGGCATGATGATAGCCCATTCTTCCTTGAAGGTTCACGCCCGTCAAAACCTCAAAGGATTAGAGTTGGACCGCCTAGTATACCCACTCGCCCACCATGCTTGTCGTCCAATCGTGAGGGGAGACTTTGTATGGAAAACTCAGCCTGGCACATGGGCGATGGGGGCATGAATTTGTCGATATGCGGTGACGCTTCGTCTCTTTCGTCGGTTCTTTCGGGTTCTTTTCGATCCGTTCCTTCGTTTCTTCTTCTTCTTGTTCTTCTTCGTCGTCGTCGTCGTCGTCGTCGTCTTTTCTTCTTTTTTTTTTTTTTTTTTTCCTTTTTCTGGCTCGTTCGTCCGATGCGGTGCGATGCGGTGTGGTACGGCGAGGATGAGAAAATCATCTTGGCATCTCGTCACCGTGCGCAGTTCCATCTCGGTCGGTTCACCGCTCTTTGCGGGGCAGGTACCAAGTGAGTGACCCCGAAACGGTTTACTGCAAGTGTCTGGTTGGGGCTTCTTCCCGCTGTCACGTCACTGGTGGTCAGACTCATCATCATGATCGACTGGCACTGTGTGCAGGTCAGGTCAGGTTGCAGCGTGGTATTGTGGCTGGCTGGGTGTGTCAGGTTGTGCCGCTGCTCGCACGTTCCCCTCCAGTGGTTCTATAGTTCTTTCTCTGCACGAGAAGGAGTCGGACGTGATCCACTTTCCGATCACGGGATCTCGTCTCGTTTCATGCGGCGTCTTTTTTGATCGTTGCTTCTTCTTGATCGATACTTCCGTTGCTCTCTCACCCCCGACGACCGATACCTTGCCTCTATTGTCGCCGCCACCGCCCTAGCATGCCGACCGGACGGGCGCAAGGCTGACCTACTCTGTTTGAAGTTTCAAACTACCCGTTTGCCTTTGTAGGCAGGCATCTGTGCAACTCTTGGCGGGGGGGTTTTGCGGGTGGATGAGGAAGACGCAGAGAGACGGGGAGAGGGCTCTATCCTGTCTCAGAACAACGAATAGTCAAGATGATTCTCGAATCCGACGCATAGCTTGTACGCTCCCAAAGCGTTTCGCCGTGACGCCAAAAAAAAAACATATCCTGTGGACCGTATACCCGCGCAATTTTCCTGATACGCGTATCGTTCTACTTATCCAAACCTCGTGCCTTGACGAAGCGATTGATCTGCTCCCGGGTCAACTTTTCGTTGTACTGCTCATAGAAGTCATACAATGAAATCATTTCCTGGGTGACGTCGACCATGGCGGCAATGTCGACGGTGCTCTCGGCCAGCCACGCGGCGAAGTGCTGCACCCGCGATATCCTGGATTCCTGCTGCCTCTCCTTGACGTCGGGTCCGGACGAGGGGTTCTCTAGGGAGGCTCCACCGCCGGAACCGTTCCGGCCATGCGCCTGGACGAGTGCAGCCTGCGCGGCGGCGAGACCGGCGGCGGCAGCGGAGCCCGAGGAGGCCTGTCCCGGCGTGGCGGAATTGTTCCGGAGCACGACGGCCAGAAGAACGGCGACGAGAGCGATGATGTGCGGCGCGCATAGGAGGGGCAGATCGCTGTTGAACGAGTCGTTGATGACGCACCGCGCGAGCTGCACCTCCTCGTCCAGGAGGGAGAGCTCCGCGCGCAGAGACGTCAGGGTCCGGTACGGCTGGTGCACGATGAGCTGGGAGCTCATCTCGCTGATCATGTAGAACTCGCACTCGCCAATCTTGGAGGTGTCGAGGCCGATGAAGTCCTGCCACAGCTGCCTCGCCTCGGTGACGATGAGGCGGATGTGCTGCGGCGCCTCCTCCATCTTGCACGCCAGGTACAAGGCCGTCGTGATGACCAGGTACGGGTTTGTAGATCGAATGGGGACCTTGATGTAGAAGCGCTTGAGGTAGACCTGGGCCGTGGCCATGGCCTGTTGCCGAATACTGAGTCGCTTCGCGAGTCGCAAGATTTCTGAAGCCGACAAGGGTCAGAAAAACGGAGAACAGGAAAATTATAATGACACCAGAAATACCGGTTTTATCTTGTCAGCAAAAAATAAAAAAACACCAAAAAAAAAGCGCATCGGGAAAAGCCAAAGGGAAACAGAGATGAGCGAGAGGCGTACGCTGGTTAAAGTATATGGCCAGGTGTCGTGGCTGGGGCAGGGGAAACATGCGGACGTATTCAATGTTGTCATCGTCGAGCTTCTGGCGCATCGAGGCCAGCTCCTCCTTGGAGAATAGCCAATGGCGCCTCTGCGTCGACTCCCAGTAGTTGGCCGACATGTTCACGGGTGGAAAGAAACGAGCAGAGACACCTTGGCTCGTGGTCAACAGGACGAGGACGAGAATCGAGAATGCGTCGTTGCTAGAAGACGAGCGACATGAACTTGATGAACGGGGGGCCGACAGCCAATGACGTCGCCGGGATTTGGGATTGGGCCCTGCTCGCTCCCCACCCCCCTTTTGGATTTTGGACCACTCAGCGGCGCTGCTATTTTTCCTTCTCTGCTTCTTCCCTCGTCGCCCCCCCCCCCCCCCTTCGACGTCACTGCCTGCTTTAAGCACACCTCTTTCGAAACGCTTCAATTGTCGCTCACTATCCGCACCTCCGGTTCCAAAAATGCTGCTATAACGATATCTCACCGACGCCCATTACGCGCGAGCGAACCGGAATAACCTCTTCTCCATCCTCTCTCTACCTTGAGCCGGTTAAACCGTCACCACCCATGCTGCCGACATGAGTGCTACCAGACTCGTCACCGACGTAGAGCGACAGTTCGGCGAGTCGCAGAACGAACGCGATGTGAGGGTCGAGCGGCTCTGGTCCAGATTGGACCCTTCGGGGAAGGGCGAACTGGACCTCAAGGGGCTGCAGAAAGGGTTTCGTCGCATTGATCACCGTGAGCCGCGGCGTCTGCCCTTTTTTTTCTCCCCCTTCCTCCCTCTGCCTTTCAAGCTTACCCGCGGGAGCTTCGCCGCTGACCTCATGGCCCATGCCTCGGAGCACCTAGCTTTGAAAAACGCCCATGATCTTTTGAAGCAGATCATGAAGGAGGTCGACACGAATCGCGATGGCAAAATTCAATACGAAGGTTGGGGGTTTTCTTCTCCACCATCCCATCCCATCCCCCCTATCCCGCCCGAACTTCAAAAAAAGTCTAACGCACGGCGGCGCGTCATGGAATTAGAGTTTCGCGTCTTCGTCCAAGAAGCTGAACGCCAGTTATTCTTCTTGTTTCATACAATCGACAAGAATGGAAACGGAAAAATCGAGCCCGCCGAACTGCAGACTGCCTTCCGCGCGGCTGGCCTGAGTATCTCGCACCGCAGACTATCAGAATTTTTCCGTGATTTGGATGGTAACAAGGATGGATACGTGAGCTTTGAGGAGTGGAGGTAGGGCCAGAGGCTGCGCCGTAGCTGTGGGAATGATGCTCGTGGCTGACTGGTTGTCTTGGGGCAGGAATTTTCTTTTGTTCATGCCGGCCGGTCATCATGATTCTCACCTCAAGGCCGTCCTGTCTTTCTACGATTCTGTCGTCAGCGTCACCCCGGAGGGAGACTCGCTTGTCAGCGACGAAACATTGGAAGGTCTAGGTACGGACGGCCTCTCCCCCAGCTCTCTGCTCTATTCCCTCTTTGGCTCTTTAGTAAGGGTTGCTGCCTCTCCCTCGCCTCCCGGAACAGCAGTACCGGAGCCTTCTCCAGTTTCTGCCGGAGACGCCGGCGTCGCAGGAAGCGCAGAAGCTGGGCCAGAGGCAGCGCCGTCGGCACCCAAACGCGGCATGGATGCTTTGATGGCCGCGGAGACGGATGACAACAACGGCGACAGCAGTAGTGTCGGGGCTGCAACGACCAAAAGGCGACGCTTACTCGCGACAGAAACTTCACAAGCTGCACTTCAAGCTGGCGATGGCACTCGATTGGAAGACGACGACGAACAGACGCAAGCTTTGCCGGACACGCAAAAGACGTCAAAGAAGTTCACACTGACACATTATGCCCCTGATCCAGGTTATTTCCTTGCGGGTGCCATCGCCGGCGGAGTGTCTCGGACAGCCACTGCGCCGCTCGACCGACTCAAGGTCTACCTGCTGGTGAATAC
Source organism: Claviceps paspali (assembly GCA_013435705.1). Taxonomy (NCBI): domain Eukaryota; kingdom Fungi; phylum Ascomycota; class Sordariomycetes; order Hypocreales; family Clavicipitaceae; genus Claviceps; species Claviceps paspali. Next base: position 46,237 of record JABAEC010000025.1, read on the forward strand.
GAGCCGCAGCTCCGAGACGGCCGCCGCGGCCTTTAAACAGGGCCGTCCGGTGGCAGCGGCTAAGAATTCGTTGCGGCCCATACGCGATGCTGTGAAGGACTTGTTTCTCAATGGCGGTGTTCGAAGTTTCTTTGCCGGTACATCTTTTTTTCTTCTTCTTCTTCTTCTCTTCTCTCTTTTTTGTCCCCCCCCCCCAAATACCAATTCATTTCCTTCCATACATGGGGCAATGGAGCTTTCTGTGTTCTGACATGCAGACGAATACGTCAGGCAACGGATTGAATGTGATCAAAATCATGCCCGAGACAGCCATCAAGTTTGGGTCGTACGAGGCGGCCAAGCGAGCACTGGCCAACTTTGAAGGTCATGGCGACCCGAAACAGATCAATTCCTATTCCAAATTCACCGCCGGCGGTGTTGCGGGAATGATTGCCCAGTAGGTCATTGGCAGGGTCATACAATTTTTGAAAAAAGAAAAAGAAAGAAAAAAGGCCCTCTCCGGTCAAGCCGCCAATGCTCTCTGCATGTCGCTAACCACAATTTCGGCCATGTCGCAGATTCTGTGTCTACCCACTCGATACGCTCAAATTTCGCCTGCAGTGCGAAACGGTGAAGGGAGGCTTGACGGGCAGTGCCCTCGTTCGCCAGACTGCCATCAAGATGTACGCGGATGGCGGAGTGAGGGCATGCTACCGCGGAGTGACGATGGGCTTGGTGGGCATGTTTCCCTACAGCGCCATCGACATGGGCATGTTTGAGCTGCTGAAAAAGTCGTACAAGAGCTACTACGCACGGAGTGCGGGATGCCACGAGGACGACATTGCTCTCGGAAACGTCGCGACGGGATTCATCGGTGCGACATCTGGCGCAATCGGTGCGACGGTGGTGTATCCGCTCAACGTGGTGCGAACGAGATTGCAGACGCAAGGCACCGTGATGCATCAAGCCACGTACACGGGCATCTGGGACGTGACGCAAAAGACGATGCAGAAGGAGGGGTATCGGGGGCTCTACAAGGGCCTGACACCGAACCTGCTCAAGGTTGCGCCGGCCTTGAGCATCACCTGGATCGTGTACGAAAACTCGAAATCCGTCCTAGGGCTGCACTAGAGCGTCATGACGGGGGGAGGTGTGGTTTGCCGAGAGGAGACGGGAGAAAATGATTTTGATAATCGAACAGCGGCAAGGGCATCTTGCGCGGGATGACAGTACATGGCGACAAGTTTGCAGGTTAGGGGGTCTTTTTTTTTTTTTTTTTTTTTTTTTTTTTTTCTCTTTTCTTTCTTTTCTTTTCTTCTCTTTTTGCCACTCCGACGCGGACAAGACGGACGGAAGCGAAGCCGCTTGGGCTGGCTGCCACGGAAGAAAAGTAGATGTTGGGTTGCTCGATGTGGCCACGTAATTGGGCGAGAAAAAGAAGCAAAAAAAAAAAAAGAAGAAGAAAAAAAACCAATACATGGTGTTCCAAGAGAGCTAGTCAAGTCGCACTCTGATAGAGGAGGAGGGAACGTGTACAAGAAGAACGTGTACAAGACGAGGCGATACTACCCAGCAAGTGTACCCACCTACTATATATACTATATAGGCAAGTCTGCCGCAGCAGATTTTTTTTTTTTTTAAAAAAAAAAAAACTAAAGCTCGTGCATAAAAAGACCAGCACGCCATTAAAAAAAAAAAGAACAACTCATGATGGCGCAGCCCAGGTTTCCGGAAGTAAAAGCGAACGGACGACCCGGCAGACGCGCTCAGCCACGCCAAGCCGGACCAAAGTGGAGATGCCGTTCCGGGCCGGCGGCCGTTCTTTTCGTCACCGACTTGTCCCCCGGGGAGTTTGGGGGGGGAAGGGTCGATATGAGAACTGCTGTCCAAAAACACGGTGTGTTTGCAACAGGACAGAATCAAGTAGATGCTAGAACGGGATCGAGCGATGGCCAGCAAGGACAGGCGATGACGGATGAAGACGGGTTGCGGGCGTCTTTCTCCCCTCCCCTTGGCACGGCGCCGACGAAGCGGTCGAGTTGGCGCGGCAGTCTTCCTGGTGAGCGAGACGAAAAGGTTGCCTTTTTTTTTTTTTTTTTTTTTTGTTTTTCTTCTTTTCTTTTCGAAATCCTCCTCTAAGGCGCTGCGCCTTGTTCAACCAACCCCCTCCTCCATCCTGTGGCTATTTCCTATTTCGCATTGCGTGACGTGACGTGTACATGAGACCCAAAGAGGCCTTGATGGCCCCGTCGTCGTGGTCATGTACGTGGTCCGTCCCGCGTATAGAACCGACAAGACTCCCACATCCTTGCACGGTATTCTTTATTCCCCCCCCCCTTTTCCCATCTGTCTGAAACGTCTTTCCGGATTCATCGACGACAAATCTGGTCTAGCAGATTACCCCCCTCCCCCCCTGGACATGAGCGAACAAGACGACCTCGCGTGGCAGCCTAGGGCGGGGTGCCGCGACACGCCGTGCGAGCTCGACAAGACGACCTGGCCCGTTAGCTTCTCTGCCGGCCGGAGGCTCACCGTTGCGCAGGGACCCGCGGCGGCGGGTGAGGATGGGCCGCGCTGGGGCCGCGTGCCGATCGTCTCGGGGCGGCTCCGCGTGGTGCGCTCGTCGGGCGAGTCCTCGGCTGGCGGCTGCGTCGAGGTGGAAGTGCTGTCTAACGATGAGCGTCTGACGGCTGCGACGCGTGTAGACGGCAGCCAGGTCGTTGCCATTACTACGCCGCGCCTCGTGGACTGGTGGGACGACGACGCCGCGGCGCCATGCGTGCAGATGCGCGTCACCGTCTACGTCCCGCACGGGGGCCGCATCGACGCCCTGGACCTCAACGCCACGAATCTCGACGTCGAGATCGCCCAGGGGCTCGTTCTGACCGTCGTCGCCGCCGAGGGAGTCGCCATTCGCACCCTGACCGGCTCCGTCGAGGCGCCCCCCCGCCCGGCCGGCTTGCTGCCTCCTCCTCCTCCTCCTCCTCCCTACGCGCTGCAGGCGCGCCGCATCGCCGTCTCCACCCAGGCCGGCCACATAAGGGGCTGGTTCCCGCTGTACGACTTCCTCGCGGCCGAGTCCTCCGCCGGGGACATCAGCCTGGACGTCGGGCTCATGCCCGCGGACGCGCGCTCCGCCACGCAGGCCGTGCTGTCCGCGCGCTCCCTCTCCGGGGACGTCACCCTCCGCGAGCCCATCGCCGAGGGGACCCCGCCCCCCTTCCGGGACTACGTCGTCAGCGCCGGCTCCGTGTCCGGAGACATCCACGCCCGCGTGGCCGCCACCTCGCGCGCCGACTTCCACTCCACCTCGGGCGACCTTCGCGTCACACTCCTGCCGCTGCCGGCCGCCGGCGCAACTCGTCTCACCCTGACCACCAACACCAAGAGCGGCGCAACCGCCGTCGCCGTCGCCGCCTCCGCCCTGTCGGACCTGCAGAGCACTCACACCAGCGTCACCGGCGACCTGAGGTTGTTCTACCCGGACAGCTGGACCGGTTTCTTCACGGCCTCGTCTCTCTCCGGTGCCATCACCGCCAGGGGCAAGGACCTCACCATCATGCGCGCGAACCACGGCTTCCCCGTCAAGGTCGAGGGCCGCAAGGACGAGGGTGCCTCGTACGCTCACATCGGCAGCGTATCAGGCTGGGTGACGCTTCTCGTCGGCGACAAGTAGAAAATACATACGCGACTGCTTTTGCCATGGAGTGCTTGACTTGGGGAAGGAAAAAAAAAAAAAGGGCCGCCAAGTTGGAAACAAAGTTGCCCGAGGGAAATACCCATCATACAAATGCATAGGCAAGTCAACGGCCGGGAAAACACGCAACCTGTTTACTATATTGTCTTTAGTTTTATCAATTCTGCTAGTCTTCACTCACAGCCTCGCCATCTATCGTTCCAAGAGATATGATCACATGGATGGCTACACGGAATTCTTTATCTGTAAAACCCGTCATATACTGTCCAGAAGCTTTCGTCCGAAATGAAAAAAAAAAAAGCATGAACAATAAGAATGACAATAAAAATAAAAATAAAAAAAAACGACGGGTAATGGCATTTCGTTTCAAGACGTGAAAGAGGGTCCGGCCCTGGAGGTATCCTGGTGAGAGAGAGAAAAAAAAGACAAAGAAACAGATGGCCACACAAGACATGTAGATACTGGCCAAGATTATATATAAATAGATTCTTTCTTACTCCCTTCATTCTTCTTTCTTTCTTTCAAAAAAAAAAAGAGTCCCGTATGCGAAGTTTTATCTCGTAGCACATCATCATAAATTATATGGGTCGTCGAGGCGGGAGCTCTAACTGTCAACTGGCCAGGGAAGGTCTCGGCTTCCCACTGCGGTGCAGGTGAGGTAGGTGATGCTGTCCGAGGTGCGGTTTGAGCCGGCCGTGTCCAGCTCCAGCCCGCTGCCTAGGAGAGGCCGGACAAGGTCCCGCGCCATGGCTTTGAGCTCGTCCATGCGCTTGTCGAACCGGCGGAGGTTCTCGCGGCTGTAGAGCTCCGGGGTCAGTTTGAGAAACTTTTTACATTCTTCGTGGTTGAGGAAGGCGGTCGGGCTGCCGGAACCGAGAGTTCGATACGCGCGGCCGATCGAGGTGAGCGGTGAGACGGCCGGTTGGGGTGGCGCCGACGGCCGGCGACTGGCACTGTCGCCGTGGTCGCGAGGGATGTTGCTGCCGCTGCTGCCGCCGTTGTTGCCTTGACTTCTGCCGCTGTTGCGCTCAGGCAGTTGTTGAGGCGTCGTGTTGTCGGCAAGCCATTGTCGAAACAGGCTGACCACGAGCCAATCCAGAAAATTGTTGCCGGGAGTGACGCGCTCGCCTTTGCTCGTCGTCAGGTTGAGGCGGAACAGTCGGCTCTCCACGCGGCTGATAATCTCTTCCAGCTCGTCCACCTTGTCCTCGATGATGTCGAGCACAATGTCGGGCAGCGCCGCGCGGAGACTGCGCTCCCCAAGGGGCCACTGTCCCACGACGTGGATGAGAGCTTCCTGGAAAATGATTTTGCTGCGGGCCAAGTAGCCGAGCCGGAGGTATGAAATTGGATATTTGGCGATCTGCTTCCACAGTCTGGATTGAAACTGCAGCAAGTGGTGGTCGACGCGGGGCCCGACGACGGCGAGGGCATCGTACTGGTCCGCCAGCGCCAGGAGAGACTTGCACTGCACGTAGGCATCTGCGACGTTGACGTCGTCCAGCACGGGACGGTAGTTGTAGAAGATGCGGAAGAGGTTGTCGTAGTCGCGCAGCAGGTCTTCATCCGCCTGGGAGAGACGCTGTGGTATCGCGAGAGTGGCAACAGAGCGAGAAAAGGAGACGCGGTTTGTCGTTGGCGGACCTTGCTTTGATCGCAAGCTGCTAGGCTTCGGGTGGGACGAGACAGGACCGTCGGAGCCGGCGCCGAATAGCGATGGAAACGACGGCCGTGGGCTGACGCCGTCTTCTCTTTCCCGAGCGCCTCCTTCCCCCGCTCGTGGTGGTGGTAAATGGTCCCTCTGAACCAACATGGGAATGTCACCACGCCCCGCTCCTGTGTCCAATTCATATTTCCATCGCCTCTTCGGACCGGTGGCGCCGGATCCATCCACATTACTGCCGTCGCCATCACCACCACCACCACCACCGCCGACGGCGAATCGATCCGAATCCGGGCCAACGAGTGCGGGGGAAGTATCCTCGCGGACACGAGCCAGCTCATTGCCGCCGACCAAGAGTGACTGCGCCTTGGACCATTGAGAAGACGTACTCGCTTCAAAGAAACCGCTGCACCTCGTCAAGGTATGTCGATGCAGGAGATATTTGTGCTCGACGGACTCGACACCATCTGTGCCAGGGCCGAGACGAATGATGATCTCGACATCGCCGCTGTGTGCGAAGATGGGGAACTCATTCTGGGACACATAGAATGACGCGCCGGCCTGAGACCGGCTGTAGCGTTTGACGCGAGAGAACGGGGGTCGCGAGATGGCAGAGGGCGGATACGGGTGTTGATGGTGAGAGCGGCGAGACGAGGTGGTGGTGTTTGGGGCGGTAGTTGGGGCAGGAGACGGCTGATCGGACTGGGACACCATGAGCGGCAGCTGTGCTCGAAGGCGTGGACCAGCATCAAGGAGACGGAGCAAACGAACGATGAGGGACAGCGGGGAGGCGGAAGGCCATAAATGACAAGCTGAGCACAATGACGCTTGTCAAGGTACGGAGCACCATCAATCAAGCATTTGGACCAGTTGCTGCTTGTTTGTTGTTTTCGGAGAACTGTGAGGCAAAGCTGTGCAAGTCGTGTCGCAGTCGTGTTCGTTCGTCTCTTGTACTGTGGAATACTGTGCTGTGCTATCCGAGTGATGATGGTGGACGGACGGACGGAGGGACGGATGGATGGACGGATGAACCAGATGAATGGATAGATGAATATATTGGATGGACGGATGGACGGAGGGACGGAGGGACGGATGGTTGGTTGGTTGGTTGGCTATTGAGATAGATGGGTGTGGCCAGACGAGTCGATGGACGAGGGAACAATCAAGTCGGCCGGGCGACTGGCTGTGCCTCGTTCCTGGAAGATGCACCAGTGGCAGCCGGTTGCGTGTCCAATGTCCAATGTCCAATGTCCATGAGTCCATGGCTGCAGGTGGACGGGAGCGGCGAGCAAGATGCACGATGATACGATACGATGTGAAGAAGCAACTTGGCTGCGCATGGCAGGTGCAGGCCCTCTGTGTCGCAATGGCTCTTTCCGACAACATTGAACAATGTTGGGCCAATCAAGCTTGCTCTGGCGCCAGCAAGCTGTGAGGCCTCTCGTGCCGTGCCATGGACCAATGAACAATGGACCGTGGAGCTCCAGCTTCCCCTTCCCGGTGACGGCGCCGGCCCCACACGACGACGAGCCTCTGGATGGATGGTCTGAAGCAATTTGCTCTGCCTCCAACATCATCATCGGGCCCCCCTTTCCCGCACCCTTCCCCCCCCCGGCCCACCACATCTTTTCTTCTCTTTGCCATGCCTGCGGTGGAATGAGCTTCTCCACCCGCATCTTGCACCATGGCCCGAAGCCCATCTCCGTCGCCGAGTTTCGCGATGCTGTCGAATCCGTGTGCCCCCCGCGCTTCCGAGGTGTCCGCCACGCCCGCCCGCGGCGAATTGGTACGTCGTCGTCACGGCCTCCTCAACATCAGTCTCGAATACCCGGTTGGACCGAGCCGTGACTAAACCAAGCCTGCCTCTAGCAATGGCCGTCAGCGGCGGTGTCGATTCAATGGCCATGGCCTACCTCTTCTCGAGCTTGATCAAGACGGACCGTGCCATCAGTATCGCAGACAATCCCGTCAAAGGCGCCTTTGCCATCATCATCGACCACAAGCTGCGCCAGGAGAGCTCGCTGGAGGCTTCGCAAGTTGCCCAGCGAGTGAGAGACATGGGCCTCAGGGCCATCATCAAACCGCTCAGCTGGAAAAGTTTTGCCCCGCAGGGCCAGGACCCTCGCAGTCTACCCAATATCGAAAGTATCGCCAGGACTCTGCGCTATCGGATGCTTGGCTCGACTTGCCGCGCCCTAAATGCCAACAGCCTGTTCTTGGCCCATCACCGAGATGATCAATATGAAACAGTCCTCATGCGCTACATGAGTGGCCATGCCTATCGGGGCTGCCAGGGCATCCGAGAGGCCAATGCCATACCTGAATGTCACGACCTACATGGAGTATACAAGAGCGGCCTCCTCGACGACCAAATACAGTCACGCCCTTTTCTGAACTTCAAGATGTCCAACAGGGAATTAAGGCATCTTCGGTGCATGATGAAGAGGGACTTTGAAGACGAGACGTGCGAAGAGGCCGAGTCGTGCGTCCACGTCAACGACGCGCTGGCCCGCTGTTTCCCCGAGCCCGTCGTGCGAGATGCCGGACCTCGCCTGCCGTATCTGGCGCCACTCGATTGCGAGGACGGAGGCGTCATGGTCTACCGACCACTGCTTCAGTTCGACAAGGACAGGCTCGTCGCAACTTGCCTGGCCAACAATATACAGTGGTTCGAGGATCCCACCAACGCAGACGCATCCCTCACGCGCAGAAACGCCATCCGCCACATGGACCGCTCCACGCTGCCCGACGAGCTGCAGAAGGATGTCATTCTCGACATGGCGAGAGAGGCCAAGAGGCGCACACAGCGCGAGGAGGCCGAGTCGCGACGATGGCTGATGCGACAAGCTGCCGTTGTTGATTTCGACCCCAACGCGGGCACCCTGCTTGCTGAGCTGCCCCCTTTCCGAGCCGTCCGCCCGCAGCGAACAAGGCGCCTCTTTGCCCGAGCCAGAGCAGCACATCGCCGTGCCCACCAACGGCTCATCGCGGCCATTGTGGTCCGCAAACTGATTGAATTCGTCACGCCGGACACGAACGCGCCCCCCGTCTCCAGCCTGGACAAGGCCACGGACAGACTGTTCCCGGATCTGGCGGCGGCGGGAGGCTCCCGCCATGACACGCCACCGAAAGCATTCACCATCGGCGGCGTGTCCTTCGAACCGACGACGGGCCCCGCGCCCACGCGGTGGTTCCTGTCCCGGGCGCCCTATCCGTCCACGAAACCTCTGCCGGAGCAAAGGCTCACGCGGCGCGGCAACTGTCGCATCTCGCCGCGACCCGCCAGCACAGGCGAGCCCGCCGGTCGTGGCCATCGCTGGCGGATGTGGAAAACGGCCAAGCTCTGGGACGGCAGGTACTGGATCCGCCTGAGCGCATGCGTCCCCGCCACATTCACCATCCTGCCCTTGGTCCCGCAGCACGCGCGGCCCTTCAGGAAAGCGCTGCCGCCGGAGCAGCGCACGCGACTGGAACAGCTCCTCAAGCACCACGCCCCCGGCAAGACACGCTACTCCCTGCCCGCCCTCTACAGCGTCGAGACGCGTGGCGGTAAAGACGCGAGCCCCACGCTGACGCTGCTGGCGCTGCCCAGCCTTGGAATCCAACTGCCCGGGCTGGACCGGTGGGTCAAGTGCGAGGCGCGCTATAGATGGGTCGACGGCTCGTTGCTGGCCGGGAGTCGGGAAGCGCGCCGCGGGCGTCCCCCGGCGGCAAGGGAGAAACCGCCGACGACCTCTGTGGCGGCGGCTCGGAAACAACCGGCGAGGAGTACGCGTCCTGGCCGAGGGGTGCTGGTTACGAAGCGGCATCGGCCAACATTGAGGACCCCGTCTCTTGCGCTGTAGAGATTTACCTACTACCTATTAAAGCACCCAGCCTAGGGCAGAAAATACTACTATGCAGTAGCCATGCCGCCGTTTCCCACGTTCCAGCCCCCTCCTTTCCAGTCATCAATTGTTGCGTCACACAACAGTCAAAAGGAAACAGGAACAGGAACCTATCTCCAAGATCCCCCTGCCGTCTTTATCCCCACGCCCCAGTAGCCATTAGCCCCCCAAAAGCACGACATCCAGCAACAGCACCGTAAAGCGAAACACGTCAAGAAATCGTTCTCTCTTTTTATTTTTTATTTTTTTTTTAAAAAAAGATCTATACCCGGGCCAGAGACGATACCCATATGTGATGACTTGAACAGAGAGCGAACAGAGAGATGGAAACACCACGTAGTACTAGTAGTTGATCTCTCCTTTTTTTTTTTTTCTTTTCTTTTTTTTTCGGCTCAGATGCGCCGGCGCGGTGACACCTCCCACCCATTGTCATGGTCGTTGCATTCCACTCTGAGACCTTTGCCCATCTTGTCTCAGATGGGAGACATTGCGGCGGCCTATGATGCGTAGTTTTTGTGTAGCGGCGTGGTCGGGACCACAGGTCGTGTGTTGCGAAGCAAGAAGCAAGTTGACGAGTTGCGAGTTGCCGAGCCATGTGAAGAGAGTTTGGGGGGGGGGGGGGAAGAAGAAGAAGAAGAAGAAGAAGAAGAAGAAGAAGAAGAAGAAGAAAAGTGCCATTCGAAGAAAAAAAAAAAAAAAAAAAGGGCAACCAGACGGCAAAGCTCCCATGGTTATATAGTACGTACTACTATGTAACTAGTTTTATATCGCAATCTCGCTCTCCACCTCGTAGGCCTCGTCTCCGCCATCGAGCTTGCGCGCCCCCATGCGGCACAGCGCCACCCTCGTCAGCGGCACGTCTTTAGCCCAGACGTGGCCGTCGTACCTGCGCAGCAAGTCCCTCGCGTCCAGAATCAACCTCTCGCCGCGGCGGCGCTGGCCCCTCGCGTAGACGGTATTCACCACAGTGGCATGCAGCAGCAGCGGCCTCTCGTCGACGATGAGCCCCGCGTCGCGGAAGGGCCTGCGCAGCCCCTCGCAGAAAGGATACAGAATGGCGTCCGCATCCGAGGGCGCCGCGTACAAGACACTGGTCCTGTCGGCCGAGGCGGCGGTGGAGTGCAGCCCGCGGAGGCTGATCTGCAGTCCATCGTTGTTGTTGTTGTTGTCGTCGTCGTCGTCGTTGTCGTCGCTGACAGGGCGGCACGGAGCCGTCGCTCGCAGGTCGGACAGCAGCTGCCTCGGCTCGAGATGCTGCAGCAGCGAAACCGCCTGCGGTAGCGTCTGCCGGCCCAGCCTCATGACGCCCAGCGTGAGGTGCAGCGTGCCGGGGGGGCGCACCGCGTCGTCGGGGACGCTGGGGCTCTGCGCCGGGCTGGTGACCTCTGCGCGGAAGGCGGCCAGGCTTCGCGAAAGTTGGCCGCTGGCGAGCTGGATGCTAAGAAAGTGTGTTGGGTTCGCTTTCGGAGGCATGTATTATTATTATTATTATAATTATTATTATTATTGCTATTGTGATTTTTCGTCAACAGTTGCGAATAGAAGTAAGAAAAAGAAGAAGAAAAGAAGAAAACTGTGGAGAGGGGAGGGGGGAGGGGGGGGGGGGAGAGAAAAAAAAAAAAAGGAAAACCCCTCCTTCTCCCCCCTCCTTCCCTTGTGCCGAGTACATATGACAGGTGCGAAAAAGAAAAAGGCTGCACGCCACCAGCTGGCAAGCATTTTGTCGCCAAAAAAAATGCATGGGGGCCGAGGTGACGTCCGTCTACCATGATGAATGAGTACCACTTCACATTGCACGTTTGTAGAGTTGACGTTAAAAAAAAAAAAAAAACTCCTGTTTTTTTATAATAAACTGACGCCATGAGCCATGAGCTATGTAAAAACCTTTGGCTAGAACAAAACTCCGCTTGCCCAATCATCCCGAGGAGGCAAAATGAAAAAAAAAAGGAAAAAAAAAAGAACAGATAGCAAATAATGCAAGCGTCTTCTTCGCTCAGGGGGGGGGGGGGGGGGGGGGGGGGGGGGGGGGGGGGGGGGGGGGGGGGGGGGGGGGGGGGGGGGGGGGGGGGGGGGGGGGGGGGG
>JABAEC010000025.1:57551-118882 GCA_013435705.1 Claviceps paspali
ATACCAAATAATGCAAGCGTCTTCTTCGCTCAACCCCCCCCCCCCCCCCCCCTCCTCCTTCTCCACCCTCTTCCCCCTCTCCGGTCATCTCTATTTTAATCATCTTCTCAAACCCTGGTGGCCAGCGACGGCCGCCACAGCCATGGAGACTTGTGAAACATCAGCCGAATCTGTGGCCCCAGTCAGAAATGGACAAGATGCTTCCTACTCATCTTCCTCCTCGGGCGAATCCTCCTTGCCGTTGTAGTATTTCCTGAGCTTTGCCTCGACATTCTTGTAGTCTTCCTTGACGATTTCTAAGGCTTCTATGATGCGTTTCAGACACAAATCAGAGTCTGGCTCATTGGTCCCGTCCAGGTTCTCGTTCTTGCCGTAACGCTGAATCTTCTCACACCCGTCGCGCACCTTGATCATGCCCAGGGTGGCCGACGAGCCTTTGAGAAAATGACCAAGCTCTGACAATTGGTCCAAGTCCTTGTCTTCTCTATATTTCACGTTCATGTATTGTCAGTACCTATGGTTTGCGACAGAGTCTCGGCGGGCTGCCATGGTGGCCATCAAGTTTTTGACCGTCGCTTACTGCTCCGAGTCATGTGGCGGGTGTTTTCGGGCCAAGTATTTCCACGTACATGGCTGTGTCCATTTTTATAAACGTCTCCTCTGCCTGTGTAAAAAAACCAAAAACGATGGAATGGCTGAATTCATGGTCACCAGGGTCGTCCATCTCCAGAATCTGATCAAAAGTGCTTGTGTCGATGCCGTCGCCAAAAATGGAGCTCTTGTCCTCCTTGGGGGCCGTGGGGTCAGTTAGTATAGCCGACATGAAGAAGAAGAAGAAGGAGGAGGAGGAGGAGAATGGAACAAGAGACTGAGAAAATGAAAATGGGCTACATCTAGGTTAAATATGGTATGAATGGAGAGAGTGTGTGTGTTTGTGTGTGTGTGTGTGTGTATTTGAAAGAGAGTGAAAGACAAGGGGAGGGGAGAGAGGTTGGGGGGCGGGGGGGTAAACAAAGAGACAGAGAAAAGGAGAGTGTGAGTACGTAAAACAAATAATACAAAACAGGGAGGCATTTCCGAAAAGATATACACACACACACACACACACACACACACACACATATAGATATATATATCTATATGTGTGTGTGTGTGTGTGTGTGTGTACATAATGTGTAGCACGAGGCAAAACTTACAACTTCATCGGGTGCCATGACGTCGGTCCAGGAAAGTCGAGTATGCGGGTGAGGGGTAGTAGGCACGCGGGACAGGATAATGACTCGAGAAGCCGACGCCGATCGACAAGCCCGGGCAAGGAAACGATCCAACAACAAAATGGCAGAAAAGAGAACGATGTCGGGCAGACGGGTGACGGCGATGCAATTGAGGTACGGCTTGCTCGGAAATGCGCGACTGGAAATCAAGCTGCCCGCCCACGTCTCTTGTCTCGTAGCGTCAGAAGTGACGATAGGTGCGGTGCGCCTGCGACAAAGGCCTCGATCGGACGGATGGTGTATTGGCCGTCGGGTCCATGCGCTGGGCAAAAGAGCCACGTTCCGCTATCTTTCTGCGCCGCAGGTCGGACGGCAGGACAGAAAAAAAAAAAGCAGGGAGCCAGGAGACCGGGGCGTGCGTATTATGGCAGCAGCGAGATCCGGATCGCAGTGGTGACAAGGTCCAAGATCCAGGCCGGACGTCAGTCTGGTGTCGACGCTGGGAGGGACACTGGACTGGGACTGGAACTGGAACTGGAACTGGAACTGGAACTGGAACTGGACAGAGCGGGCACGAGAGGTTGGGCCAGACAAGCACGGCAAGTAGCGCGGCTCGGCAAGCGTCTAAGTAGTAAAATTTCTGCGACGAGGATCCTCTTTCCGCGCGCCGTCCTGATGCTGGTGTGCGGGTGTGCGGTGCGTTGTGTGCGTGTGTGTGTTCGTGTGTGTGTGTGTGTGTGTGTGTGTGTGTGTGTGTGTGTGTGTGTGTGCGTGTGTGTGTGCGTGTGTGCGTGTGTGCGTGTGTGTGGGTGGGTAGAACGGCGGCGACTCTGCAGAAGACGTCAGTGGACAAACGTCTTCGAATGCTGCGTCGTGAGTTGATCTCAGCGGGCCGCTAGTGTGGGGGGGGGGGAGGCCACCGTGATGGTCGACAACGGTTGGGCCTGGTGGAGGGCACTAGTAACTACTACTACTGGGCAGGTAAGTTAGGTTATTTAGGCAGGCAGGTTAAGTTAGGTTGTGTAGTAGTATGTTAGTAGTTATGTAGTGATGTAGTGATGTATAGTGCAGGTACATAGTAGGTTAGATGTGATGTAGGCATGTGCTGAGTGAGGGCTTTGGCAGGGCACAGTGAGCAGCGAGAGATCGAGTGTTCAAGGGTGTCGCTGATGCCGATGGCTCAGTGGTGATGTGCCCTCATCCTCTCTGGCAGCTCCAGTGACGCGGCAGCCGTGGAAAGCCGGAGGAGCCGTGGGAGCCGTCGAGTCGGGAGAGGGAGCGAGGCAAGAGAGGTAAAAGGTGGCAGGCAGAGGTGTGGAAAGAAGTCATAGAGGATGCTGACATAACAAGAGGGCCGTTTTGCCGGCAAATTCAGTGTCGGCAACCTTCTCTCTCTCTCTCTCTCTCTCTCTCTCTCTCTCTCTCTCTCTCTCTCTCTCTTCTCTCTCTCCTTCTCCCTCCCTCCCTCTCCCTCCTTCTCTCTCTACCTCGCTCTCATCTGGTCGCCAGCCAGCCAGCAGCAGCCAGTGCCCGCCATGCCGATCCGAATGCCATCCAGACGGCACAAGCGAACAGGTGGCCCAGCCCCGGACGCGGACACAAACGCGGGGGAGGCGAAGCAAGCGACGTTGAGGAAGCAAGGGTTAATCAACACAGCGGGGAGAACAGACGTGGCTGCTTGTCGCTTGTCATGACCTGTCGGCAAAGCACAACACCAACTGCAACCCAGCGAGCCCACTCACCGAGACGCTTGGATGGAGAAGGGGCCGCGGATTCGAGTTGACGGATGTTGGGGAGAGCTGCTGCTCTCTCGTACCGAGCCTGAGGATGGACCAGGGATGTCCTGCGATACACTTGCTGGGTTCCCAGCACCCTAGAGCTGGCAGGCTTATGGCATGTGTTATGGACAAGGCGACAGATTTATGGATGGGCCAGTGCCAAGGTTGTTGCAATATGCACATCCGCGTTGCGCAGCGGGCGAGTGGAGAGAACGAGGGCATGGGAATGTGCTCAAGTCCAGCCTGTCGAGCTATGTTGAGCATACATGCATGATTCACGAATCACCCGACTTCTGAAGTCTACTCGAAATGAGGGACACAGATTGCGACGGCGCCAGAGCCACCCACCCCCAAACAAACAAACAAGAGCTTGCGGCCCGGCGTGCTTCTCTGCCTTTGTTGTTTTTTTCTTCTCCTTTTCTTTTCTTTTCTTTTCTTTTCTTTTCTTCTCTCATCTCTCTCTGTTGTCTGTGTTTTTTGTCGCCAGAGAGAGAGGGGGGGGGCCGAATCTAGCCACAGAGTGTAGTAATGGAATCACCCGAGACGGTCAAGAGGTCAAGAGGGGGCTCATGCAGGTTTCATGAGGTTCCATGGGTTTCATGAGGTTCGCGAGGGTAGTTCAAGGTGGCTGACAGGTTGAGATGCAACAGACAAGGATGCAGCAGATGTGTTGTTGGTGTGACGTCCGATTGGTCCTGCCAGCTGGTGAAGTCGACGACGACGTCTGTCTGTCGTCCAGTCCAGGCTGACGATGATGGGTGAAGGGTGAAGGGGCCTTCTTTTGCTGTGGCACGCCGACCCCATGCTCGGTGGCCCGTGGGGACATGGACATGGGGACCCACTGAGGGGTACTCAACGCTTCCACGCAGAACAAAACAACTGGGCGCTGCCAGGACCTTCTTTCCTCCCCCCCCCCCCCCCTCCCCACGATTCACGACCCATCAGAAAGACCGGCCAGCACCTGCCAGCAACTGCCAGCACCAGAACTGCAGTCGATCAACACGCCTGTCTCGCAGACAGCAGACAGCAGACAGCAGACAGCAGACAGCAGACAGCAGACAGCAGACAGCAGACAGCAGACAGCAGACAGCAGACAGCAGCTGGCGGCGGAGCGGTCTTGCCCTGGGTCCTGGGAACAGGGCACCTTCCTGTTGGCAGCTGCATCATGCATAACCTTACAACATCGTCGTCAACGACTCAAACCAGTCTCAGAGGGCACCACAATCCTTGCTCCCACCCAACCGAGGCAACACGCGACCCTGCCATGACCGGCGCGAGCCATGCAAAACCCGATCGCGGCTGCAGCAAGCTTCTTCTCCGTTGCAGTATTGTTTCTAGTCGGCAGCGGGGGGGGGAATAAAATAAAAATTAAACCCCGAATCGACAGCCGACAGGATTCAGGTGAACCAGGACAACGTCCCGACTCCGAGACAACCAAACGCACAATGGCGCGCAATTACATCATTGCCATGGAGAAACGCTCGACCCTGCACCTGCAGTGATTTCGTTTTTCGTGCGTCTTTGTCTCCACCAGTGAGTGAGTGAGCGACCAGGCCATGGATTGAGGCCGGCAGCAACGCCACCAACACCTACCTACTACTACGTACAGTACTTAGTAGTAGTACCAGTACTATGTATGTATGTACGCAGTATGTAGGATGATGTATGTACAGTGCGATGTATGTACAATGCGCAGTGCACGAAGGTTACACGTCGAGACGAACTACCCTTTGGTGCTCGCCTTGGTTCTCGCCGCAGTGTTGGGCTGATGCGCAGGAAAAAAAAAAAAAAAAAAAAAAAAAAAGAAAGAAAGAAAGAAAGAAAGAGACAGAGAGGAGGAGGAGGAGGAGGAGGAGGAGGAGGGGACCAGGGGACGATGATCAATCTGCCCAAACTAGTAGTACTAACTTGAGACCACGCAGACGACAAATGACGCAAGCCTCGTAGCCTTGTTCATGCGCATTTTCTCACGAGGTGACCCTTTTTTGCTTTTGCTACAGCCCAGGCATTTGGAACCCGTGACTCCTGGCGATTGGCCGGTCATTCGCCGTTTGGGAAAACGGCAGATGGGTGATTGATTCAGTGGGGAACCCCTTTCCTTATCAACTCGTCTGGCAGGAGAACGTGATGAGATGTACTCGACGCGATAAACTTTTAGCGTCCCAACCTATCGGAACCAGACCAGACCAGCCGCCAGTTGTGGTAGTCAGCCAAAAAAGAACATCACATAACGATTTGCCGTTCCAGCCAACAAACCCTCCCCAGCCGGTCTGAGTTGTAGCATGCAACCAAAAAGCAGGCCACTTTTCCCAGTCAATCCCAAAAAAAAAACCAATGAATAGATAAGAAAAGAAGGAAGAAAAAAAAAACATGAGCCTTTCTTTGTCTTAGCCCCGAGGCCCCCTTGCTCCGTCCAGAGCACAGCAGAAACATCGGTCAGGCTGGGTGAGAAACGCCTCGGGGTGTTTTTTTCCGTTTTCCTTGGTATTTTTTTCTTCTCATCTCGCGGAGCGCTCTGGTACTGGACTGGTCTGTGGCCCCCGCACCCCTTGTCATACGACACACAGAGAAGTGCCGTCATTGACTGACTTTCGAGAGCGAACGTGAATCGATTTCTGTCGAGAAGCAAATGAGGGGGGGGGGGCGTTGAAGCGATATAGGTTTGTATTGCGTTTGTCGTGCATCATCTATAGGCTGGTTCGACGAGATTCCTGCGTCATCGTTACTGATACTCTTATGTGAAGCCAGGGTCCATGGCTCTCGTGGACAACGGTCACGGAAAAGAAGAAGCTGGAAATTATATATATACGTAGTACTATGTATAAAAGAATGCTGCTGCGTTTGGACGGTATCAAGCACCCAATCTTAATGGCTCGAACGGCCGCTCAACTTCCGGCGGCGCTGGACACTGTGAGCCACAGGACAGCGGCCGACCGGCCGAATGGTGGTTACGAGACGCCAAGTCCCCTTGGGGATTCCCCATGCGCCTCCCCCTACTCCCCCCCCCCCCCCCCTTCTTTCAAAACATGACCTTGGAGGCGACGCTCAACAGCCAGGCGGCGTCTTTCCAGCCCCCTTCGTCAGAGTTGGGCGGCGGTATCCTCTCCATGGGGGCATGTAACACGTCTTCGAAGTGCCGGTGTGCGCCGGCGCCGCGACTCTCGGTAGCCAGCTCATCCTCGTCCACGCAGTCATCCTGGTCGTCATCTGAATCCTCGTCATTCTCGTCCACCTTGAACAGGGACCACCCAATCACGTTGCTGATCCAAGAGCCCTGACCGCCGGTGCCGCGCCGTACGAGTCGCCGCACGGTTGCCTCGTCGTCCCGTGCCGTGTCACGATCCAGCTCCTCGAGCTTCTCGTCCAGGTTGACAAAGTCCGGACCCGGAATGCCGTCTGTCCCGCGGTCCGACGAGAAGTACGAGTCTCCCTCCGCGACGGCTTGGTCCAGGGGCGTGCAGGCGCGGCTGCGGCTCTCGGTCACGCTGTGGTTCCGGCTGTTGAAGCGGCTGTTGAGCCTGCTGCCATTGGGGGTGACGTCGTCGTCGGCCATGACAGAGCTGCCCCGTCGACTGGCGACTTGCCTCTCGCGAGCGAGTTCCTGCTCGAACGCTTGTTCCTCAGCATCTCGCATGCCAGTGAGGCTGGTCGAGCTCTGTCGTGAAACGAGCCATGCCTGGCCCTTGTATTCCCTGGCTTCCGAGGTGAGGACGGCGCCGACTCTCAGGAGCCAGTCGCGTTCACCTTCGCTGCCATTGCCAAAGGCTTCACGGCGGCGTGGCGTCGAGATACCGGATCTCGAGCTTCTCCCGGCGCCGAGATGAGTGGACGATTGACTCTTGTAGAGGGGATTGCTGGGAGCCGACGGTGTCCGGTGGTGGGACCCCGAGCGAGGTGTTGCGGATCCCCGCGAGAGCAGACGTGGCGTGGTTGGCGCGGACTTGCCCTGTAGATAGCTGCCGTGGAACTGGGAGGGCATGGCGACCGAGTCGGGGAGGGCATCGCTGTCATTGATGGGGAGTTTGACGGTCAGCGGCGCGAGAGAGAGATGGTTGATGTTGGTTGTCGAGCGGTTTGTGCGCCGCGCGCGATCCGAGTGCTGGTTGTAGGCAACGTCCATGGCTAGTACGACGGCGGACGGTGCGATATCTGAGGTTTTTGGCCGGTTAGGATTGGAAGGAACACAATGAGTAACCAACCCTAGGACGAGGGTGAAGCTGGGTGATTGTGATCTCTTGCTACGGGGGCGTCTACTGTCTCCGTCACGGAATTCAAGAGTCGCTCAGTCTCGAGAACAGACTGTCGTGGCGGTAAGATGCTTGTCACCAAGAGGTGTCCCGTGGCCATCTACCCCCGGGACGTAGAACAAATGGATTGTGCGGGGGAGGGGTTCGGAAAGCGAAAAGAAGAAAAGAGAGACTGGGCAACGAAGGGAGAGGGGAGGTTTGGCAATGCCAGGGAGGGAGGAGTCACTTGAACCAGAGACGAGCCATGATGATTGGCTGATGGTTATGTTGGGGTAGGTCGTGTGGGCGCAGGTACCGTGCAGTAGTCAGAGTGCTGCATGTACTGGTGCGTACCTAGCACGAATCTACCCATGTACTGCTAGGTATATGCAGTGTGTAAATATCTAGTATATACTAGTAGGTACTTACAGCTACATACTATACCTCCAAAGTCATACGATGCAGCAGGTGTTTCCAAACCCGGCAGTAGGCTCGTGGCCTTATTTCTCTCGATAATTTCATACTCACATGGATGTCGTGTGATACTTGCATCAAGTGCGAGCTATATCATCCCATGGGAAGCATGAGGTCGAACCATTCTCCCTCTCTTCGAAGAAGACGGCGCGCTGCTTCGGCGAGCCGCGAGATCTATCCCGGGCTTTGAAACTGCCCACGGAGTGCCGAGACTTCGACAGACTTATTTTCACGATACATTTCTGTCACATATTGACTGCCAAATGGATAAAAAAAGGGAAAAGAAAAACTCCAAGACGAGAATGTGCGACATACATCAATCATATCAGCACAAAAAAAAAACCAAAAAACAAAAAAAAACCATGTCTGGGCCTGATAAAAAAAAAAACATTTCACCCTCACATGTCTGCGGTTGAGGGTTATTTTACGGGTCGGTCGATCGTAAGTACCGGGTAGTATCCAGTGAGAGGTGGAAAAATTAGTCAACTCTTGGCTGCCGCACAAAAACCAACTCCACTCAGAAACGACGACGCTCATCATCTAATTCAGCATTTGCCCGAGACGCGCCATTTCGTCTGCGTCGTCATACGCATCGGCTTGATGCGCTGATCTCGGCCACAGCCTTGTCATCGGCTATTCGTTCCTCTCCACCATGCGTAATCTTCGAAATGTCCGCCTTGCGCGGTGGAGTCATGCCGATATTACTTCGGCCTGCTGGAACCCGGTGACGGACGACATCATTTGTACTATTGGTCCGACAGCCGAGAGCTCAAGCATCAAGCTGGTCTCGTTCGCTGAAGGCGATGAATCGTAAGTGAACAACAACAACAATAGAAAAAAAAAAAAAAAAAAAAAGAACCGCCCGGGACTTTGGTCTCGTCCAACAAGTTGCGGCACTAATCGTTTCGCTGCAGAGCGCCTTGCACGGAAATCGCCACATGGGACGCCCTCAGCCCTACTCCGGATCTACCCTTTGACAGGGTAGTCAGCCTCCATTACGTGAATGAATCTGGAACGATATGTCTTGTTCTCGAGGGAGGAGACATCATCAGCGTCCACGGCGCCGAGTCGTCTGAGCACTGCCAGATTGAAATCGTCGGCTCCATAGATGCAGGGATATCGGCCGCCAGATGGTCCCCCGACGAGGACCTCCTCGTCGTCGCAACCAAGGCAGATACCGTCGTTTTCATGAGCGCCACCTTTGACCCTGTGGCTGAAGTCCCCTTGACAGCCGAGGACCTCAAGGCCTCCAAGCACGTATCTGTGGGATGGGGCAAAAAAGAGACGCAATTCCAAGGCCGCGGCGCGAAAGCCCTTCGCGACCCAACCATCCCGGAGAGGGTGGACCAAGGCCTGCCTAGTGTGTGCGAGGACGGCTCGACTACAATCAGCTGGCGAGGCGATGGCGCCTACGTGGCCATCAACTCGGCGCAGGAGGGCAGCAGACGAATTGTCCGTGTTTATTCTCGAGAAGGAGAGTTGGACAGTGCTAGCGAACCAGTCGACGGCCTGGAGGGGGCATTGAGCTGGAGGCCATCTGGGAATTTGCTGGCGGGCATCCAGCGGCTGTCTGATCGCGTGGATGTTGTCTTTTTTGAGAGAAACGGTCTTCGCCATGGACAGTTCGCTTTGCGCTGTCCGGGAGGGAAAGCACTGGACTACGATGCGATCCGCCTCGAGTGGAACGCCGACTCGACTGTTCTGGCTGTGATTTTCCAAGATCTGGTGCAACTTTGGACCATGGGCAACTACCATTGGTATCTAAAGCAAGAAATACCCGTCGCGCCGGGGCTATCTCACCTGTCGTGGCATCCCGAGAAGGCTCTTCGACTCGCCGCCGTCTCCTCGTCGGAAATCATGTCTCTCGAGCAAGTCTTCCACACGGCCAGGGGATCGTGTCTGCCGCCCTACGATAGCGGCGCCGTGGCCGTAATTGATGGCGAGAACGTCAAGCTCACACCGTTCAAAACGGCCAACGTGCCTCCGCCAATGTCACTTTTTGACATTTTCGCCGAGTCATCCGTAGCAGATGTTGCCTTTGGTCCCCAAAACACCTCCATTGCAGTTCTGCACCGGAAAGCGATCGACATATACCAGTGGCCTGTGAAGAATGGCCGCTGCATCAAGCCCGGCCTCAAGGTCAGCGTGCCCTTCACGTCATCGGGTATTTCTGATTGTGACGGGTTGGTACCTCTGCGGGTGTGGAGTGTCTCATACGGCGTCTTCCGTTGCGTGTGCTCCCAGGAGGGCTTCGGCTTGCGGCAGTTTGCCGTCGATGCCGATGCCGGGACTATGAGAGCCGTCGATGATGACGGCGAGCACACGTCCGTCTCAGACTCTACGTACGAGGATGCAAGCTCGATAGAGGCTTATGGGCAAGATCTGCAGGGCCATCTTTGCAAGTACTCGGCGGCAGTCCCGGGACACGAAGACTCCGGCGCCCCCGTGAAGCTCAGCAAAGATACCGGTCTCAAGTTCCCGACTCACCTGCCCTGGTTTGAGATCAGCAAAGTAAATGGGAGCCTGATTGCTTTTGGGCAGTCGAGAAACGGCCACTTGTATGCCAACGCGAGGCTGCTGGCCAAAAACTGCACATCCTTTATTGTTACACCCAGCCACCTCATTTTCACCACGAGCAACCACTTCGTCAAGTATGTGCACTTGACAGCGACAGTGGAAGGTTTGTTCATATTTTTTTTTTTCAACAGTCATCACCCTATCTGCAATATGTGTACTTGCCGCTGCTGCAGGAAAGAGGAAAAAACACAACGCTGACATTTTCATATAGAGCTCCAGGTTCCCGAGGACGACCCGGAGAATGACGAGCGATGCCGCAGCGTAGAGAGAGGGTCTCGTCTGGTCGTTGCCATCCCCACCAACATGAGCATTGTTCTTCAAATGCCTCGAGGCAACGTCGAAACCATTTTCCCCCGTGCCATGGTCGTCGCCGGTATCCGGAACCTCATTGAGGAGAAGAACTACGCCCGTGCCTTTTCTTGCTGTCGCACACAGAGAGTCGACATGAACATACTGTACGACCACCAGCCCGCCCAGTTTCTATCCAACGTCGGTCTGTTCCTCGACGAGTTGAATGACGTGACATATATCGACCTCTTCCTATCATCTCTCCGGGAGGAAGACGTCACCGAAACCATGTACAAAGATACCAAGCGGCGTCCACGGGCCACACTCGGGTCGGAAGAGCAGCCCCATGAGACCACTCCTCCTCCCACCTCCGCCGCCTCCTCCTCGTCAAAGGTCAACACTATTTGCGATGCCATCCTCAAGGGACTCCAGTCTCGGAAAGCCACGTATCTGCAAAACATCATCACTGCACACGTCTGCAAGTCTCCACCCGCCCTGGACGATGGCCTCACGCTTGTGGCTGAACTCATGCAAGAGGACGAGAAGTTGGCAGAGAGGGCCGTCGAGCACATATGCTTCCTCGTCGATGTGAACCGGCTCTACGAAAACGCCCTGGGCCTGTACAACCTCGATCTCGCACTCCTGGTGGCCCAGCAGTCCCAGCGTGATCCCCGAGAATACCTCCCGTTTATTCAGAACCTCCACACACTCCTCGACCTGCGCCGCCGCTTCGAAATCGACGACCACCTCGCCCGCCGATCCAAAGCCCTCAACTCCCTGCACGCGCTGGGCGCCTTCGACGAGCTGTGCAGCTACATGGCCAAGCACGCGCTGTACCAGGACGCCCTCCGCATCTATCGCTACGACCAGGCCCGCCTCCGGCCCGTGACCGCCCTCTACGCCGAACACCTCGAGTCGAGGTCTCAGTACCGCGAGGCTGGTCTTGCGTACGAATCTCTCCAAAACTACGCCAAAGCCATGTCGTGCTACCGCGCCGCCGGCGCCGCCTGCTGGCAGGAGTGTCTCTACACGGCCCAGCAGCAGTCCCCGCCGCTCTCAGGCCCGGCCATGACCGATCTGGCGACCAGCCTCGCGGATGCCCTGTGGGAAGCAAAGGACTATGCGGCCGCGGCCACCATCCACCTGGAGCATCTGTCCTCTCTCGAAACGGCAGTCAAGTGCCTCTGCAAGGGCTACCTCTTCGCCGAGGCCATCCGCATGGTCGTCCGCATGGGTCGCCCCGAGCTGCTCGAGTCCGCCGTGGACGTGGGACTCGGCGAGGCCCTCGGCAGCACGACCGAGTTCCTCGCCGACTGCAAGGCGCAGCTGCTCGCGCAGACACCGCGCATCGCCGAGCTGCGGCGCAAAGCCATCGAGGACCCCCTCTCCTTTTACGAGGGCGAGCGGGTCGGCGGCCTCGACATCCCCGACGACGTTTCTGTCGCCGCCAGCTCGCGCATCTCCACCTCGGCCAGTCTCTTCACCCGCTACACCGGCAAGGCGGGCAGCGTCGGCACCGTCGGCACAGGTGTGTCCCGGGCGACGAGCAAGAACCGCCGCCGCGAGGAGAAGAAGCGCGCGAGGGGCCGCAAGGGCACCGTCTACGAGGAGGAGTACCTCACCAACAGCGTGCGCCGCCTGGTCGAGCGCGTGGCCGGCACCAAGCCCGAGGTGGAGAGGCTGGTCTTCGCCCTCGTGAGGAGGGGCATGCCCGAGCGCGCCCGGGCGGCCGAGTCGCTGATGGGGGACGTCGTCGACGCCTGCAAGCGGGCCGTGGAGGAGGTTTTTGAGAAAGGCCCGGCAGGCGTAGGTGCGCAGCCGCAGCAGGACGAGTCGCCGTCTCACCGGGGGGCCGGCGCCGACGCCAACGCCGACCAGCCCGTGTGGAGGGCCACGGGCGGCGATGCCGTCCTGCAAGATTATCTGTTGGACAGGACGAAGCGCCAGGAACCGCCCTTAATAACGGGTCTCGAGAAGCTAGCTCTCCTGGGATGAAGGACAAGGAAAAAAAAAAGAAAGGAAAAAAAGGGAACAAATAAAAAAAAAGAAATGAAATGAAGAAGGGGAAATAAATGAAAAACCTGTGTGAGCGACATGAAATGAATCAAATCGTCTAGTAAAATCCGCCCATGAATCCATCCCCAAAGGACAAACCAAATACTATATCGCGACGAGTTGCGCCAAACCAACCTCTTTCCTTTCCCATCTCTACAAGCACCGTCACCGCCAAAAATCCACCACCACACACTCCGCGCGCAAGAAACATCTTCCCAGTGGTCCACCTCCCCCCCCCCCCCCCCTTTTTTTTTTTTGTTTTCTAATACAGTCTCACAACATGTCTCTTTTTTTATGATAGTACCAGTCACTCTCGCACGGGGTGAACGCTCCCCACGCAGATATATAAAAGTATGTAACGTAACGTAACGTAACGTAACATAATGTATTACAATGCCATCTGCGCTACAAAAAAACCAGCAAGAAAAGAAATACAACAGAACAGAACAGAACAGAACACGCCCCACACGTCAAATCATATACCAGCATCGACCGGACAAACGAATAAACAGAGGAAGACAAGAAAGAACAGAGGAAGAAGGGGAGCAAGAACAAGAAAAGAAGACTTGAGGAGAAAAAGAAAAAAAAAGAAGAAGAAACCAGACAGGGTGGAAAGAATGGAAAGAGTTGAATTGAATCTTGGACAAGAACACCGGGTTCGCTTTTCGCTATGAACCAAACTGACGAGACGAACAGACTAGAAAAGCGCAAAAAAAAAAAAAAAAAGGAAAAAGGAAACAAACGATATGAGAAAGGGTTGGAATAAATGTGGGATCAATCGGGGATGTTTCACTCTGCCAAGCCGGTTGTAGAATGAAAGCTGGAAAGACGGGTGCTCGGGAACCAAGACAAAAAGAAAAGAAAGAAAGAAAGAAAGAAAGAAAAAGAAAGAAAGAAAGAAACCATAATTCTCACACGCGCTAGACCGTGACGTTTTCTTCACCGGCCACGTTGGTCATCCCTTCTTCCTGGGGTGGAGGATCTGCATCGTGCGACATGTCCCCTTCAACGAGGTGCTCGGCCTCGGCGCCCACCCCCTCCACCCCCTCCTTCTCCTCGTCCCTCTCCTCCTCTCCCTTTTCCTCCCCTCTCTCCTCCTCCTCCTCCTCCCCTCTCTCCTCTTCCTCCTCCTCCTCCTCCTCCTCCTCCTCCTCGGCGGCGGCGGCGGCATCCTCCCCGATGGGATCCTCGGGGATGATGCCGTTTTGCCGCTCCCACACCTCGCGGCGGATCCTCTCGTCCTTGGCTTTCCTGGCGCGCTCGACTTCCTCGAAGCCGCCCGACTTCTTCAGCTTCCCGTCCTGCACGAAGTTGGCAATCTCCCTGAGCATCTCGTTGCCCTGCCTGCCCTCCAGCTCCTTCTGCCTCAGCTTTTCGGCGCGTTCTATGGCTTCGAGGCGGTTCTCGTGGTTCGGCTGGAGGGCGCGCACTTCGCCGAGGAGGTCCTCCTTGGCGGCGCTCTGGTCGAGGCTGTTGCCCAGGTTCGACAGGCCCCTGGAGAACTGCCTCGCCGTGGTGGCGCTGGCCCCGGTGCCGTTGTCCTTCATCTGCTCCTTGGTGGCCTGCTCGACGAGGGTGAAGGTCTCCGAGGCCTTCTCCAGATCGTCCCGCAGGTCGATGATGAGGTCTTCCATGAGGCGCAGCTCGTCCCGGCCCTGGCAGACGTCCTCGAGCTCCTTCTCCCATATCTTGGTCCAGATGGGCTTCTCGGTGCACATGTATTCCTCCATCCTCTTGAGCTCCTTGGCCAGGCTGGTGATGTCCTTTGCCACCTCTTCCAGCTGCCGGGGTATCGGCCGCACGCCGCGGTGCACGACGTCCTTGCGCAGGTCCTCGATCAGGTCCTGCAGGTCGTCCACCTTGCCGACGAGTCGATCGGAATCCAGGTTGAGTTGCTTCCGCCCGTTGGCCACGTAGGAGTAGCCGGCGTCGCCGTCCATGTCGGGAATGGCGGCTTTGGCGGCGACCGCCTTGACGTTGGCGGCCTTTTGGCGAATGAGGGACATGGAGTTTTGGACGTCTGACTGGAAGTTGGAGTACGTCTGCCGCAGGACGGCGAGATCTCGTCTAAGGCTCTGAATCTCGCCCGCCTGGCCGGCGGTCAACCTTCGTCCCGCTCCGGGAAGAGGTTTCGCGCCACCACCTTCGCCTGCGGGACTCGCCGGCCGGGCAGTCGCCAATCTGGCCAGTTCGGCGACCGTATCGTGCTGTCTGTCAGACACGCGCTGCAGTGTAGCCCCTTGGTCGTGCACGTTCTGCTGCACCGACTGCACAATCTTGGTCAGGGCCGAGAGGCTGTCGTCGAAGTGCCTCTTGACCTCGTCCAGGGGTTCCACGTTCAAGACCAAGACGGTGCGATCCTTGACATCGGACAGGTCCTCCAGCTCGTGCCGGACCCCCGATACGGGATCTTGGATGTAGATTTCGGGCAAGTCGGTCCCGTTCTGCTGGGTATTCCATGAAAACTTCTCAATGAATGCAAGCTGCAATCTCCCAATGGATAACTCGTCACGGCCCTCGGCCAGGACTATCTTTTTCACCTTTGATTTGTACTGGAGAAACAGGCTTAAGTCTTTGCTTGGTGTCGGCGGAGATGGGTCCTGGGTGGAGGGTGGTTCGCTTGGCCCTGCTTGGCCGGGATGCGGAAGCGCCGGCGGCTCATCGGGTCTGCTCGGTGGTTTGTCTCGCCCAGGCTCTTGTTCATCAGTGCCTCCCGGAAGCGAGGCAGGCTCTTGAACCGGGCCCGCAAGCGTCGCGCTTGGCGCCGCACGCTCATCCCTGGTGTTTGGTGCCGGAAGTCCATCGCCCCGTCCAGACGGGGGCTTGGGTAGTCGATCGGATGATGTGTTTTCGGCCAACCCGGGCATCCGGGCAGGCGATACCTCTTTTGTTGCGGATTTGGGTTGGATGGGAAGGTTGTGGCCACTCCTGACCGACTCTCGTGACTGCACGGCCTTCAACGATTCCCTGGCCTCCTTTCTGCCTCTGTTTGGGATCGGCGTGTGCTGCGAAGGCAGCATTGGCATTCCGTTTGCAGATCCACCCAAGTGCTTGGATATTTGATACTGCGAGTATCTTCGAGAAGCCCGGCGTTCCAGGTCACCTCCCTTCTGGAGAGCCGCCAACGCGCTGGACTGCTTGTCTGGCGGAGGCGGAGGCGGCGGCGGGAAAGCATCGATGTTGAATCCCCCGAGAGAAGACGACGAGGGCATCGTGGGCTGGTCAGGATATGGTGGTGTTGACGAGGCACTTTGGGCCGTCGAAATATGTTCTGGGTGCTTGGACGGACGGGCTTGATCTCTTGGCGCATTTGCATGTGTGTGGCGTGGGGTCGGGGAGGTGGTGGGATTTGTTTGCGGAGGCGCTTCGCCTCGTCGGGAATCAGGTCGATACCCATTTTCCAGCCCCTCGTTCAACAGAGTTGTCAAGCCGCTGCTGCCGCTCGCCGTTGTGCTGACGCTCGTTGTTCTCTCGGGCAGGCTGGCGTCACGATCTCTGGCTTGCTTCTGCCGTAGGCGCTGTTGCTTGCGCTTCAGACCGTGGAGGAGATTGATGATGATGTCTCGGATGCGGGGGAGGTATTTTTCTAGACTCTCCACATTGGCTTCTTGGCTCAGCGTGGCCTCGAGGATACTTCTCAGCGAGTCGGGAACGTTGCCGAGATCTGAAGTATCTACGTTGATGGCAGCAAATGCCCTGCAGGCCATGTTGAACTCATAGCCGAGGCGAACGTAGACATCGGACACGCGCGTGTCGGAGGCCTGACCCCGTGACCATTGCGTCAACGTCTCGAGCAACTCTTTGGTGGCGACGAGCAAGTGGGTGACGCTCTTTTCGATTTGCGACAAGGGCACGCTGGACGACCCGCTGGAACCCTGTGATAACGACAACAGTCGACTTGGTTAGAAGGTTGAGGTTCCGGTTATGGCGCAAGAAAGCCTGAACATTACTACTCACCTCGCGGGCCGTTCGTCTCGGGACGCCACCGCCTTGTCCGGCGCGGCTCGAGGAAGACGACGGACGCGGCTGGGAGTTTCCGATGCCAGGGGAGTTGGGTCGGACGCTGGGGGGAGGGCCCGGATCAGCGCCGGGCGAGCGGCGGTGCAAATAGGTTCGCTGGTGTGATGTGTTGGCTGTGGGCTGCATGGCGGCTCTGACCAGAACGCAATCTTCTGTCGAATGTGCTGCTGCTGCCGCTGTTGAGAGGACAAACGGAGAGCCGTGTCGCCGAGTCGGAGAGGTACCGGGAAAGAAACAGAGTGCGAAAGAGCAGGTGGGGTCGAACGATGTGTTTGTCCGTGGCAATGTTGGTTGGGTAGCAAAAAATTGTGTGCCCGGGTGCCCGGTGCGGATGCTGCGGCGCAGCGGCGAAGACGAAGGAAGAACGCCTTCGTGGGCGTGAGCAGACCAAGCCAAGGAGAGGCGGCCGAGACGGCAGGGATCACGTAAGGGTGAGATGGACGACGTGGACGACAAGACGAAGACGGCAGACGCACCAAGGTGAAGCTGAGCCGCGACGATGTGTGGGTGACTGGGTGGTGAGCGGGCTGGTGAGTTGGTTGGTGACCTGTGAGTGGATACGTAGTCAGCCAATCAGACGACGAAGTTGTGCCGCTGGCCACCCTCTTATCAAATTGAGTTCAGCAAGCCTTTGCTTTGCTGGTGCGGCGCGGGGGTCCCGACGCCGCATTTGAAGATTTGAGCCAAGTTGTTGTCCCGGATTCCGGATTCCAGATACCACTACTACGTACTAGTATGTACCACATGTCAAACATTTCCACCATCGTCGACAGACTCCGTTGCGTTTCGCGGCGTCGTCGACGAAAGCCACAGCCATCAAACTCACTAGCTCATCGTTGATCAAGTCCGAATCTGCCAGTCCATCGGAGACCAATCCATGTGTCCTGTGGAGAGCGCACAAAGGAAATAGAATTCGAAACAAATGGCCAAAGAAGGAGCCGGTCGGTCGGTCGGTCGGTCGGGAATGCCTCCACAGCCATACTACGTAGTAGCCCATCGTCACCCTCTCTCCCAAGCTGGGCTTCGATGACGTGCTCAGCCCTCGACGACCCCGTCTTTTTGTCGCTAACTATCCCGCGCTAGCCTTAACACGCAACCTACACGAACACCGCGGACGAGTCCGTCATTTGGGTTTATTAGAGGGCTCTCCAGGGTTGAGGCTCTTGCAGAAGACGGTTTGAATGCTGCTGCCCAATAGGCACCACCGACCGGTACTGCTACATAGTAGTAGACACTACTAGTATCCATCAGGTAGTACTAGTACCTATCACCTGCTGGTACTATAGCACCACACTGCCTACTACCAGTACCACCTATCAGATTTCGAGTAGTAGGTAGAAGGCATGTCACAGATACTCTGTAGATACAAGCTTCTGGTGGTAGTCTGGCTGGATGAGGCAAGTACCGATAATGTAGTGGCTACTAGTGCCCAGAATCCCACCTGCTGGGTCAGTACCACCACTACTACGTAGCCCTCGAACCGGATACCGGGTGTGCTTGCTCCACCCATCAGGAACCACAACCATTATGTAGAATTGATCATCTTCTTATGTATCTTTTTGCGCTATACGCTTTTCTCCTTTCTGTTTTATTCTTTATTTTTGTGTGGTTCCTTCACGTAACCTAAATGAGCCCTTTTTACCCAGACTAAGTGCTTATTTAGCTCCACTATCTCTTCTTAGGCAACACACCCCCTAATTTAGACCCTATAAGGTTATTATTAGGGTGTAATTAACATCTTTGCTTATAGATGTAGTGTTTTTTTAGGTAGGTTATAAGTTCTGCGTTATAAGTTGTAGAGTAAGCTTACAGTAAGGTCTTATATATATATAACCCCTCCTCTACTCTCTATAGTACTCTTTCCCTCTTAGTTACTCTTTCTTCTCTTTTCTTCCTTACAACCTCCTTCCTTTTACTATAAATTACGCTTTCCTATAATTCTAGCTCCTCTTGAATTATTATTAAAATAGTTACCTGCAGTAGGCGTAAGTTTTCTAGGGCTTAGGTATCCCCTTACACTAAACTCCCTAATTCTTAGCATTATGCAATTTCCTTATCCTTAAATAATAGATTAGTTGCTCCAGCTTCTATTATAGAAAATAAGTCTTCTACGCTAATTAAGAAAGATGTAATTCCTATAGGGTTAAGTTGTGTATCATCTCCTTATCCCTTATTACAATCTATAAGTATTCTCCTTGCTTCTAAATTGCTTATTAAATTATCTGCTGCCCTAGGTAACCTCTTAGATAGTCTCCTTATGCTTTCCTAGTGTATATAACTTCTTCTTTCTCTAATTCCTATTGCTAGCTAATAACCCCTCTTATTTTTAGTAGAAGAGACCTTTGCTAATAAGTTTACTACTTTTAACAGTGCTTTAACCTATAGTGCATTTAATAATAAGAATTCAATTAGTTAGATAAGCACTCCTTATCCTCTATCTATTGCTTCTTAAGCTAAGTCTGCTAATTATATAAGCTCCTCTAGCTATCTTCCCTTTTTTATTCTATTTTCTAATAATTTTTAGCCTCCTTAAACCCTAGAGTCTAGCTAGAAAAGAAAACGTAATATTACTAATAAGGGGGTATGTGTCCCTTGCTTTCTTATTTATTTTTATCTACTAATTTCTTTATATTTAGTCCTGCCTAACTCTATTTAAGGAGGGTCTCCCTTAAAAATTCCTTTGCCTAGGGTGTTTAAGAAGTTGTCTTTCTAGGAAAGGAGATAGCTATTGCTTTAATTTATACTCCTAGTATACTAAGCGCTGTTTTTAGTGTATAAATAGTGGTTATGTGTGCAAAGAGGTTCCCTCTATTATAGTCTTAGTTACTTAGCGCTTATTAAAGGTAGATCTTAAAGGTAATAAAGTATATAATACTTCTTTCTTTATTAGTAATGCTTATTTTACTAACCTTATATTAAAAAACTATGTTTAGATGTTAACACTCTTTGCTTTTATATTTATAGATACTATCTAAGGATAATAGATTTTTTAAGAGTAATACTATTACTCCCCCTCCTTCCTTTATTAAGAATAAAATTACTATTACTATCTCTAGCTTTAAGACTACTATCTACGCTAAGCTTAAGTAGATATTATACTATATTTTTCTATACTAGCTTTATTCTATTACTTTAAGGTCTTAGATTTAAATATACTATATTATCCTCCTACCCTCTTATCTTTTATATAAGTTTTCTATATGTCTGCCTAGCGTAATTTATAGTAATATCTTTATAGATTTAAGTTCCTTTTTTATTCTTTATTTACTTAGGTTAGTTATTCCTAGTATATCTCTAAATTATTTAAAGCACTAACAATTAAGTGCCTTTGTAAATCTATTAGCTAGTATATTTGCTGTTAGGATATATATAACTTTAAATTTCCCTTACTTATATTTCTACTTTAACTATATATTATAAATATTAATATGTTATAGCTTAGTGTTTATTCTTTTAGACTTATTAACCACTAGTCTAATTATTTACTAGTTATTATAATTAATCACCTAATTGTTATTAAGAGTAAGTTAAATATCCTTAAATAAGCGTTAAAGTGCTATGGTTTCCTATGCTATTTCTTAGAGTATTAGCAATTCTGCTTCTATAGTTAATGTGCTAACCATTGCTTACTAAGTGGCTTTCTAGATAATTAGTCCCCTAAATACTAAAATAAGGTATCCTTATAAAGACCTTCTTATTATAAGGTTATCTCTAAATAATGTATTGCTTAATATTTATATAACCTACGTTTCTTAGCTCTCTCTAAAACTTAGGGTTAGATACCTTATTATAAATAAGTATCTAATTGCTTAATTAATTGCTTAACTATGTTCTTTACTTAGGTTTATAAGGTATTGTAAGAGCTTTAATATAGTAAATGCTACGTCTAGTCTAATTATAATTGTAGTGTATAGGACTAATCCTATCCTTTCTTAATACAACTTTATCTTTGCTTTTAAAGCCTTATCTATGCGTTTCTAATATTCTACTGCTAGTATTAATATTGCTAGGAATATCCCTTTATTAGACTATCTAAATTTTAAGGCAATTTTCTTAATGTATAACTTATAGCTAAGGTATGCCTTCTTTTCTTTTCTATTTCTAAGTACCTAAATGCCTAAGAAGAATTACACATTGCCTTTATTATTAAGTTTATACGCTTAGTTTAGGCCTTTAATAATTAATTTGGCTTTTCTTTTATTGTCTTTATAGTATACTATAATAATATTATCTATAAAGAATATAAGGAATACTATTTAATTAGTTATATATAATAGGTAAGGCTCTTCTTTACTATAGTATAGTTCTAATTCCTTAAGTATTATACTTAATTCCTTAAACTATAGTTATAGTAAGTCTTATAGTTTGTAAAGGGCCTTCTTTAATTCTACACATTCTTCTTCTACTATAAAGCTATTTAGCAGCTTATAAATTGTTAGAGTGCGTTGTTTATCCTGCTTTATGTATAGGAAGGCATTCTTAACATCAAATTGTTTTGCTTCTAGGTTGAATCTTACAATAAGAGCAATTAATACCTAAAATGCGTAAGCTGTAAGCGTTGCTGTATATATTCTTTTAAGCATTAACTTCTCTTAAAGGTCCCCTCTTATATAAATTTATACTTTATATTGTTTAAGTATCCCTTTTAAGTTAAATTTGTAAGTATATACCTACTTTAATAGTAGAGGCTTTAAAGTTGCTTCTAATTGCTTAATTTGTTTCTACGTTGCTCTATCCTTAAGTTTTGTAATCTCTTCTTCTATTGCTTTGCTCTATTGCTTATATATTAGGTGTTCTATTACCTCTTTATATATCCTTAGTGCTTTTATTAGCTTAGATTAATATATACTGTTTCCTTTTGTTAGCTTTATTTTCTCTGCTTATCTACTTAACTTATTATAATTTACATCTATAACTACAAACACTATTATATGCTTCTTTTAGTTATTTTCTTCTTTCTCTTATAGAGAGGGTTAACTAATCTTTGGGTTCTATAGCGTATTTATAAGCCTCTTTATGTATTTATCTAGTTTATACTTATACAGAACTCTCTAGTCTTATATTCTTCCTTCTTATTTAAGGAATCTAACTTATTTACTTCTTTATATATTTTCTCCTAGAGTCTAGCTCTTAGGTAAAATATTCCTTCTTAGAGTTATTCTTTCTAAGCGTTTGTTTAGGGTAGCTAATCCCTTAGAACCTCTTTCTTATATTCTTATTACCTAACTTAGGTTTATTATTCTTTATTCTTTACTTATCCTTTACTTATTAGTATTAGTAGTATTGCTTATTTCTTCTAGTGTGTGTCTAGGGGTTTAGAGTCTCTATAGCTCTTTATAAGCTATTCTTATAGTTTGCCCTTAGCTTTGTAAGTTTTTAGTTCTTTCTTTATTACTTATATACGCCTCTACCCCTAAGGCTAAACCCTTAGGGATCCTTATTATTAGAATATCTATAGGTGTATTATAAGTGTCTTTAGTACCTATAATCCTTTCTAGAATATATTGCAGCAACTTATATTATATATTTAGTTTATAGGTTGGAAGTGATTTTTTATCTTCCTCTAACGCATTAAAGTAGATACCTTTATTAAACACTATGTTCCTTATTATTATTACCTTATCTAACTTTAGTATCTAGATTCTATATAGGTTTAATGCAACGTATCCAATAAGATAATTAATGTAAGCCCTTAGGCTTGTTTTATAGAAACAGCGATTTCTTTCTGCCTCTCTGTTGCATTAGAGTAGGTAGGCATAACATCTATATATATATAAACCGCTCTAGTCTAGTTGAAGATCTATCCCTAGTTCTTGTATTAGTAACTTAGCATTATCCCTAAACTAGGTTTCTAGCACTTCTAATAGTGTTTTCTATCCTAAGCTCTGTAATAGGCTAATATTATAAAGGAAAGCTGCTGCTTATATGCTTTCTAGCTATAATTTTAGTAGTAGGTTTGCTCTATTTAGCATTGTAATTAACTAGTTAGTTATTGCCTAATTTGCCCTCTTGGCTATACTATTTGGTTTATATATGTAGGGTAGTGTAAGCTTAATAACTATTCCTTTCTTATATACCTAGTACTTAAAGCCTATGTTATAAGCATAGTTTATTACTGCCCTCTTATTATCTTAGTGGAATCTTACAATTATAAGTCTAAATTGCTATATTACCTATACTTTATAGTATACTAACATATTAAAGACAGATTTATATGTTTTGTTTAGTAGAGGATGTACTTAAATTGTTCTATTGTATTTATCCTTTAGAGTAAGCAGCTACTTTATATTATTAAAGCTTAGTTTATAGTTCTAAAGGTCCTAGTGGACTCTCTAGAATAGTTAAGGTAATTTATGTTAAGATAGTCTTTATAATATTTAATAATAGGCGTAGGTAAGCAAATACGTCTTACAGTCTCTTCTTGCTGTTCCTTAAATTTATACTCCTTAGATATTATTACATAGCTTATACAACGCCTCTTTTCCTAGGTGTCCTATCTAAAGGTGCTAAACCTTCTTGCTATTAATTTACTTAGGGCATTTTATTTTGCTTAGTTAATTACAGCTTTAAGCTCTTAGTTAGCTTAAGTTTAATACTATAAACACTACTAGTTTCTTAATTAGCATTACATTTCCCTTTAAATTATTAGAGTAAGCAGTAATTAGTTTATATTCTAAGAATATAATCTTATAACGTCTACTTAGTTAGGCTATTACTGTATTATTCCTCTAATCTCTAAAGCATAAGGTTTTATCCTTATTACTATACTAAATGCCTATTTTCTTTAAAAGCTTTAACACTAAGACTATATTAATATAGAAACCTTTAATAAGAGCAACATTTATAAGAGTTAAATCCTCTGTTTAATCACCCCTTTTACTATTTATAATCTTCTTAATTACTCTTTTTCCTCTTCTACTTATCTAGAAGGATATTATTCTGGCTTAGAGGGAGTTGTTTATAGTTAGCTTAAACAATCTAGGAATAAGAAGGTCTAGATTGTTAACTATATATAGCGTACTATAGTTATCTAAGAGTGTGCTTTCTAAGAAGATATGTTTAGTTTAATTAAAGGTACTAAATACTCTATTAAACTCTCCCTAATTTATTGTCTTTTTTAGTATTAATAGGTTAATAATTACAGCTATAAGGTTGTAAGGGTATTGTAGAGGGTATCTAGGTCCTAGTTTTCTAGGCCTTTCCTTCTAGCCCTTCTCCTTTACCTCCTCTCTTAGGCTTTAGAATTTATTGCTTTAAAAGCATTTCTTAATCTTATTAATTATATCTTAGTCTAAGTTGCTTATAAAGAAAGAGCTTCTTTCTATTATTACTGCGCTTAATCTTCTGTATTTAATTAGTAGCTATAGGTAAGGTTTTTTAGTATTTTCTACTAGCTAATATAGGCACTTTACTTCCTTTTCTTTAGGTTGTTTATCTAATTATTTCCCTAGTATTACAAACGTTCTATAAGCTCTTACTTGCTTAAGTTCTCTTGTTATTTCTATAAATTGCTGGAATCATTCTATTACTTCTATAAGTTAGAAATTATTAGTAAGTTTGCCTTTTAGCCTTATAAGGTTGCCTAATTTAATTATTGCCTAGCTCTAGTTATAGCAGTAACCTAATACTATTATAAGCATACAGACTACTTCTTCTCCTTTAATAATATTAGAGTTGTAGTTATCTATAAGCCTATATAGCTTATTTTACTCTACTATCTATTGCTTAAGGTTGCTATTTATACGCCTAATAGCTTTTATATAGGCGTTGTATCTCTCTTTAATCTTTAATTAAAGGGTTGTTTCCCTAATTGTAAAGCGATCTTACAACCCCTTAATAATTACTTAAATAGTTAGCTAATATCCTCTTTTTCTTAATATTATAGTATTTTCCTCTTCTAAGTTCTCTAGAGTATTCCTCTATTAATTTATATTCTTATAATAGTAGGTTTTAAGCTTATTAATAATTTAGTTAAGAGCTATAGTATCTATTGTTTTAGATATCTAGTTTTAAAGCATATCTTCTCTTGCCTTATAAGCTTAATATTCTTTAATTTTAATCCTATATATATTAAGAATAACGCTTCTTACTTCCTAGAATTTTTCTCCTAAATCTTCTCTAGTGATTTCTATAATTTCTTTATAGTATTAGCTTATTACTGCTAGTGTTAGTACAATTAGAGCCTTTATCTTATTATCTAGGTGCTCTAGAAAATCTAGATTAATGTTACGTGCTGAAGCCGCCGTATTATCGGCTCCAGTCGACACGTAACTTGGGGGGTATCCGCGCGTACGTCGAGATACGTTATAAAAGGTGGAAGTCCGCAGAACCTGTTGAGACTTTGTTATAAAAGAAGAGGAATATACTAGTGTATAATTATATAGGCAATTAAGTGTAAGAGTAAGGTAAAGTAATATATATAATTATTGTTAAGTTCCTCTCCTTCTACAACTTAGGGAAACCCCCTTTTATAGGGATGTCCCCTACTAGATGTGGGGGGCCTCCCTAAAATAGAGGTTCCTAGTTAGGACTGTAATAAGTCCCCCCTTTGCAGAAGAAGACAGCTTATCCTAAGCTAAAGAATATAAGAAAAGAAATCTATAAATAAGTGTTCCTACTAGGCCTCCTAGCTTTCTACTAACTGCTATAGTGCTGTATTCTAAATTCTAATCCTGCTGTCCTATTGCTAGCTTCCTCTAGCATTGTCTCTTGCCTTATCTTTTTTATTCCTTACGTTCTAGCTGCTGTTTATTACGTAGGAAATTGCGTTTGCTAGGGTAGCCTTAACCTCTTATTAACTTAGAATAGCCTTAAAAGCTGTCTATTATAATAGGTTAGTTATAGTATAGACTGCTTTAATGTTTAAGTCGGCGATAAGTAGGCATGTATAGTCCTATAGTTCCTAGAAACCAGCCTCTTCGGCTAGGGCCTCCTAAATCTATTAATAGCCCTGGTTGTTATCTCTTACATAGGGGTTGTGCCCTCTAGTTGTGTGGAAGGAGACCTTTTCTTAGACAAAGTCAATTTCCTAGAGAGAGACGTTGAGTGCGGCGATGTGAAGTTGGCATTTTTTAAGGATTTGGAACACAACTTTAAGGTGCTGTAGGTGTTCGTTAAGAGTGTCTAAGAAGATGGCAATGTTATCAATGTAGACGCGGACGAACGCCCTATGGTTGTGGAATTCTTTGTCTATAAATTGTTATATATACGCAGATAAGTTCTTAAAACCCTATATAGCTACGTGTAATACTTTAATGCCTCTTTTAGAGATAATAGCTATTTAATTGCAGTGTTCTTACTATACTAGGAGCTAGTTAAAGAAACTAGATGCATTAAGGAGGGATATCTATTTTTTGCTATAGGCGTCCCCTATAATATTACTTTAGTCTAGCAGTGGGTAGATGTCTAGAATAGTAATACTGTTAATAGGCCTTATGTTAATTACTGCTTATCCTTTATATTCTTTCCCTATGTCTCTCTATATAAGGAATCTAGAGTATAGGTAGGGTGCCTTTTCTCTACCTTCTAGGTACAATACCTTTCTAGCCTTATGCTTTTTATTAAAGATTTTATAGAATTTCTTAAAATCTTTATAGCTAAGGTTGTATACCTATAGTAGCTTAAGCTAATTTTGCTATCTATTAATAAAGTTAATTTTTATCTGCTCTTCTTTAGGTATAGGCACTATACCTTTATTATAGTATATATTGTATTTATTAGTAAGGTCTACTAACTTCTTAGCTATAGTAGGGTTAAGATTTATAACTTTAATACTAAACTTATTTAAGATAAAGGGTACTTTGTCTAAATAAGAGATTCTGTATAATAGGATTCCCCTATTAACTGCTTTTAGGTCTAGGTTATTAATAGTTTCCCCTACTTTGTAGGTTTTAGTAATAGAAAAGGCGTATTCTGTTTCTTAAGTCCCTTTGCTAAACTAGGGAATGTTAATGTTTTTGCTGCAAAATTTAGAATATTTGTAGATGTTTACTATAGTATAGTGGGAATTAATTGCAGCCATCCCTTCTAGGTAGCCTAATTACTAGTTTAGTTAGATGTAGAGTATATAATCTAAGTGGTTATATATAGGGAGAGTCTTATCCTAGCCCTTCTTAAGTATAGCGTTAAAAATCTAGTGGTTTTGCAATATAAAATAGTATACACTTATGTCTTCTAGGTCCTTAAGGTTCTTCTAGTAAACCTATACTTCCTTTGTGTAGTATAGTAGGATTATTATATTATTTACTATAGTAACCCTTTATGTAAGGATAAGCTAAGGGGGGCGGAAGATTTAGCCTAGAGTGGTTATATTGTAAACTAAGTGGAAAACCACTCTTAGCTTAACAAAATTAATCTTAATGCTATAATTATGTATAAAATCCATGCTAATCAGCATTTTTAAAGTAAGTTTCTCTATTATATCTATAGTTACTGTAAAGTAGCCTAATACTAACTTACCCCTAGCTTTGCCTCTTATATAGAAGTTAAAGATAGCTATTTTAGTAATATAGAAGGAGGAATTCACCCTATTTATAGATTTTAGTTGCTAGGTGCCCTATATTATATTATAGCTATGCTGCTTAAGCCATTCTTTATTAACTAGGATAGATAAAGTGCTAGTATCTAGGCAAATTTTATAGTCTACACCTTAGTTATTAAAATAAAGGTTTATCTTAAGGTATGTTATTGTTTTTGTCTTACTAGAGATTTCTACTTAGTAAGGGCAAGAGACTGCTTTAATTACTTAGCTATTAACTAATCCTCTAGATATAGTAATACCTTTTGTCTAGTTTATCCCTACTGTATAGGGTAATCTAATATAGAAGGCGTTAATAAAGTTAGATTCTTCCTTATTACTATTGTCTTTAATAACACCTTTCTTAATAATGTGGTATCTAAACGTAGTAAGGTAGGCTTCCTTAGCTTTAGGATCTAAGTTATTAACAACTACAATATAATTAGCGCTGTTACTGTTTCTTAGAGCCTATTTCTTATAATAGTGCTTATTATGCTTAAAGGGTTATGGTAGGGGCGACTTAAAGTAGGTTCTATAGCCTTCTTTGCGCTGTTTTAGAGTGTTAATTATCTTTTTGCTAGAGTCTGCGTTGTTTTTGGTCCTCTTATTATTATCCCTACTCTACTATAGTTCTTAGTAGTAGCCTTCCTATAGGTAGCTTCTATCTTTAGAAAAGGGGTAGAGACGTCCTTACTAGAGAGGGTTTTTATTACTTTATTCTCTATCTAAGTATTATTGCCTATTAGGGCTATAAGGGTTGTAGTGGTAACTAGAGTACTCTTACTAGTAAGGGCTTTTACTATACTCCTACTAATCTTAATAGTATAGTTATTGGTTCTAGTATACTTCTACGCCTATATCCGCAGGGTCCCTATTATTAGATTCTAATTTGTTAGCTACTATATAGGTGGTTGTAGAATCCTTGCCTTAGTTAGCTTATTAGTGGTTTTTTCTTTTAAGGAGGAAATCCCTAAGGTTGTGTTTTTTCCTATTAATAAGTTTAATATAGGCGTTGCAGCAGTTTGTTTCTATAGGGGTTAGGTAAATTTGCCTAAGTTTGGGATATAGCTTATAGCAAAGATAAACTAACAGCTGGAAATTACTAGATTTACTATTTGCCTAAGTGTAGTAGAATACCTTTACTATAAAGTTATATAAGGATGTATTAGAGAGGATGTCTTCCCTAGAGAACTTAGCTTAGTTAAGCTATACTATAGCATCTTAGACCTAGATGCTAAATTCCTTCTGGATAGCGGCGAATATAGTGTCTAGATTGTAGAAAATAGTAATCTTCTCTTTATTATTAAGGTGCTAGTGGTACTATATTAGGGCAATGCTATAGAAAAGATACTATATCTAGTATAGAATCTGGTCTTATTAGCTAGGTCCTATATAGTTAAAGTAGTCTTTAATAGACTAGATCTATAGGTCTACGTCTATAAAGACTACTATTTTACCTTTATGCTTAATAGCTATACTATTAATATTCTTAGGATTTGTCTTAGGGTCTAGGTACCTAATATCCCCTATCTTCTAGAAGGAATTAACCAATTTGTTAATAAGTATTGTAACTTAGCCTACATTTACTAGCTTATAGAATAGACCTCTATTCTAGAGGTGTTCTATTATAGAAGGCAGATGTTCTACGCCCTAAGCAGTAGGTAGCTTAGTTATATACTCCTTATAGTAGATAGTAGAGTAGGTATTATTCTAGGGGTAGTTAGCTTAGGTATAGGGGTGTCCTATCTTCTATATACTAAGTTTTATATGTCTTACTAAGGTTGTTCTAATACCTTAGGATCTAAAGAACGCTATAAGTTGTTTTATGTCTATAGTAGAGGTCTATCTAGTAAGTGCTATAGATTGTGGTCTAGACTTAGATAGTTGCTGCTAAAATTCTACTAAAAGGGGTGCTGTTTAGTTAGTAGCTAGCTCTAAGGCTAGGGTAAAGTAGGTCCTAGTCTCTAAGCAGTATATAGCCTTATTAAGGTTATTTTACATAGAGCAATAGATGCTATTAAGTGCAATTTCCTACTGCTCTCTTATGTTAAGTAATATTTACTTAATTTTACTAAATATACTAGATTCCTATTATTAATAGTAGTTATTATTATAGGGATAGGGGAATTTCCTTTCTTTATAGTAAGGCGCTGCCTTCTCTACTTAGTTAAAGCCTATAGGGCTTATAAAAGTAACAAAGGGGGCCTTAAACTTATTATATATAGTGTAATAGTAGATTAGGATTCTAAGGGGTGTTTCCCTTTAGGAGATAGCGCTATAATAGCTGCCTTCTTAGGAAGAAAAGTTAGTGTTTTCTATAGGAAGTAAGGTAAGATTTAGGGTTTTTAGTAGTCCCCTCTCCCTTAGGCTAGAATTCTCTTCTATTAAGGCGTCTTCTTAGGGTGTGCTAAATATTCCTATATTATTATCTATCTCTAGTAGTATAGTGCTGTCTTTAATAGGTGCTAACTCTATCTCTTTAAGGTCCCTACTAAGGTTAAAAAGTCCATCCTTCTAGGTAATATAGATAATGCCTTTTATAGTTTGCTACTTAGCGCCTACTATAATAAGGTCTATAGGATTCTAGTAGAATAGTCTTTTAATAACTATAGGTTCTGCTTAGAGTTAAAGTTTACTATTAATATACTAATATCTAGTAAGAGAGTAGAGGTTTTCTACTTTCTTAGGAGATATAAATAGTCTTCCTCTATTTCTATAGTTAGGGAATTCTTAGTAAAAGGCCTAGAGATAGTGTATAAGGCGTATTTAGTTTTCTAATATTAACGTAAGGGTTAGGGATTTTAGACTAATAGATTGAGTTTACTGGTTATCTAGGGTTGTTAGCATAGAAATGGTTGCCTCTTATATAGTAGTAGGCGTATAAAAGAAATAGTAATTGCTACTAGTTGTTACATGCTAAAGCCGCTGTATTATTAGCTCTAGTTAACACATAACTTAGGGGGTATCTATATATACGTTAAGATATATTATAAAAGGTGGAAGTCTGCAGAACCTGTTAAGACTTTATTATAAAAGAAGAGGAATACACTAGTGCACAATTATATAGGCAATCAAGTATAAGAGTAAGGTAAAGTAATATATATAATTATTATTAAGTTCCTCTCCTTCTACGACTTAGGGAAACCCCCTTTTATAGGGATGTCCCCCACTGGATGTGGGGGGCCTCCCTAAAATGGAGGTTCCCGGTTGGGACTGTAACAATTAACCTCTTCCTATATTTCCTAGTTGTCTACTACCCTTTTTAGCATAAGCTTCTAGTTCTCCTAATCCTTTAGTAAGCATAGTTTTAGGTTATTCTAGGCTTCTGCCTATCCTTAACTCTGCATTTTTTCTTATATATAGAAGTTTTAGGCGTATTTTTTACCTCCTAGGCTTATAACTATAGAATTAATTATCTTCTTATATATCTTTTTGCGCTATACGCTTTTCTCCTTTCTGTTTTATTCTTCATTTTTGTGTGGTTCCTTTACATGACCCAAATAAGCCCTTTTTACCCGGACCAAGTGCTCATTTGGCTCCACCATCTCTTCTCGGGCGACACATTATGTACCCTGCCAATCAACTTGAGACTCTCATCAACAACCGACGGCTGCTGTTTTGGCCTGATTAGTTGCGCACCAGCACGCACCCATCACATCGTCTACGCCTTAGGCATTTCGAAAAAGTCGAGGCCGATATCGCATGACCCTATTCGCAGCAGAATGCAGAGCTCCCAAGCTCCGCTCATAGCGGATCACCATCATGGGGGAGACACGGACGACCAGCTTCAAAAGGGGGCTGCGCAAGGGCCAGGAGCATTCGTGATAGCCCTCACGGTTGCGGCCGGGATAAGCGGTCTTTTGTTTGGATGTAAGCTGCCTTGCACGTGGCCGTGAGCGGACTTTTGTCGCCACTAAACAAGCGGTCGTAGATGACACGGGGGTCATTTCGGCGACCCTGATATCAATCGGCACGTCGCTGTCTGACCGAGAACTCACGTCCATGGACAAATCCATCATCACATCCTCGACCTCGCTCTTTGCTCTCCTCGTGTCGCCCTTCTCGTCCGTGCTGGCCGACCGCCTCGGCCGAAAGAGGGTCATTCTGTACGCAGATATACTGTTCATAGTCGGGGCTGTCATCCAGGCGGCATGCTCGTCGGTCCCCTGGATGGTCGCCGGTCGCTGTGTCATCGGCGCGGCTGTTGGCGCGGCCAGCTTTGTCGTGCCGCTGTATATCGCGGAGCTCGCCCCTGCGTCGCACCGCGGCAGATTGGTCACCGCCAGCGTAATGTTCATCACGCTCGGCCAGGTGGTCGCCTACGTTGTCGGCTGGGCGTTTTCCACGTATGGCTCTCAAAACACAGGTTGGCGCTGGATGGTGGGAATTGGCGCCATACCGGCAGGTTTGCAGACCGCCGTCATCTCCGCCATGCCTGAAAGTCCTCGGTGGCTGGTCAAGATGGGGAGGTCGAGCCAAGCGAAATCCGTCATCCAGCGAGTCGGCGGGGAGTCGGCGGGGACCAGAGATGCCATTGCCGTCATCCGACAAATCGAGATCGAGGTCCGGCAGGAGGAGGAGGAGATGCGGCACGCGCGGAGTCGGCAGCCGTCGAAAGGGAAGTGGCTCGGAGCATGGAGGGACCTCATCAGCGAGGGCAAGAACCGGAGAGCCCTGGCCATTGCATGCCTCTTGCAGGGCTTGCAGCAGCTGTGCGGATTTGTATGTGTGCAAACAGGAACGAAACATGACTCTGAGGAGGCCACGCGTGTTGACAAGCGGCTGACCCGATGCCTAGAACTCGTTGATGTACTTTTCTGCCACCATTTTCATGGTCATTGGATTTAACAATCCCACCCTGACATCGCTCACCGTGGCAGTCACCAACCTCGTATTCGCATCCGCCGCCCTGGGACTGGTGGACCGAATCGGCCGACGCCGCGTGCTCCTGTACTCGATGCCCTTTATGATGATCGGTCTGCTCCTCACGGCGTTTGGGTTTTCCGCTCTGTCCATCAAAGACACGCAGCCAGGCACCCCGCTTCAGCCCGGAACCAAGGGAGCGGCCTATGTCATCCTGGCGAGCATCATGGTGTACGTCGCGTCCTACGCGGTCGGCCTAGGGAATGTGCCCTGGATGCAGAGCGAGCTGTTTCCGTTGTCGGTCAGGTCTCTGGGGAGCGGCATTGCAACAGGGACGAATTGGAGCGCAAACTTTATCGTCGGGCTCACGTTTCTGCCCCTGATGGACGCCTTGAGCCCGTCGTGGACATTCACGCTGTATGCGATTGTTTGCGCTGTCGGCTACGGGCTGGTCTGGAAGATGTACCCGGAAACAGCTGGGCTCAGCCTAGAAGAAGCGACTGCGTTGCTGGAGCGAGGCTGGGGCGTTTGAGAATAGTTCGGCGCCTAAGCTGCTGCTCCGAGCCGACGGTCCGATGCCGGACGCTGCGAATTTGCCCACCAAGCTGGCCCTAAAGGATTTCAGTGGGTGCTACTACGTAGTGTACACCTACTACGTAGTACTACTAGTACGTAGATGACTACTGCTGCATTAGTACTAGTCAGTACGCAAGATGATGTCGGCTGGCTCCACCGGCCTCCAATGGCCAATGAACCTGTGGAATTCCCACGGATAGCCCCACCAGCCCCCCCCCCCCTGCGGGACCCAGCATGGGCCGCGGATATCTTTTTCTCCGTACCTACCATGAGACCCGATACGGATAAAATTCCGCGCGGATGCCGTCGGAGTTTTCGTCGATGCCTCGGCGCAAGTCAAGGGGGGGCCAGGAGTGGGACCGGATATGCGTGGATTTCTGCGTCATCGTATCGTGCGTGTGCGCGGTTGTCCTCGGAGGCTTTCCCATTAGTCATGAGAAAGCGAGAAGGAAATCCTGACGGGGAAGGGAGAGAATGAAAATGATAGAGGGAGAGAAGAGAAAGAGATTTCACCTTGTAATCGGAAAGCGCACGCCTTAGCGAATGCCCGACCGACCCTATGCGTCATCTCCGGGCTTCATAAACCCCTCGAGTTGACAAATTACTAGTACGTACAGCCCATAACAGAACCAAACCGCGGTCCACAAACCCCACAAGGTTCCTGGTTGCCGGCGCCTTCATCGGCGTTTGTCAGAGAGGCGGCCGCGCTCGCTCTTTCGCCCTCACCAGAACCAGAACCGAAAAGCTTGGCTCGGCCTAGCTCGCTTCTGTCGCCCCCCCCCCTCTGTTTTGTCTGAGCTTCTTAGCATAATATATAATACATAATACGTGGAATAGTCCCCCCCCCCCCCCCCCGGTAGAAATCGTTTGTTGCTCTTCCTATCTTGGAATTGTAATTTTTCGCCGTCGCCGTTCCATTCCTGTTCACGACTTTACTTCTCTCTCTTCTGTGTTAGACTGACCAATTTTTTCGACACAGTATAGTATTGTGCTGGGGAGATTAGTGGCGTGCTGCGGACTTGCGGAAAAAAAAAACTCAATAATAACAATAACGAAATCAGCTCCC
Organism: Claviceps paspali; assembly: GCA_013435705.1. Lineage (NCBI taxonomy): Eukaryota > Fungi > Ascomycota > Sordariomycetes > Hypocreales > Clavicipitaceae > Claviceps > Claviceps paspali. The sequence goes on from JABAEC010000025.1 coordinate 91,205, forward strand.
AGAGTCGCCATCACCACCTGTCGCCCTTCTGTCCAGACGTGGCTGCCCAGTACGCCTCACCAGGTGGAATAAATAAAACAACAAGCCACACGGCCCTGGGTTTGAGAAAAGTAAAGAAAAAAAAAAAAGCCATGCGGCTCGACATCGTCGACCAAGAGCTCGTGGATGCAGAGCAAGCAGCCACACCGGGGTACTACCAGCACCGGGCTAGCAACGAGATTGAGCGAGCCTTGACGGCGTCGTCGGCGTCGACGACGTCCTCTGCCCTGCATGCCGGCGGGGTGCGGCGCAGCAACATGAGCCGGGTGCCGACGCAGAACGACCTCGAGCGGCATCCGACGGAACTGGGCCGCATCGCCACGGCGCGGAGCCAGCACAACAACACGGTGGGGAGCGGGCGGCGCAGCCGGACGGCGAGCAGGGCGTCTCGGAGACCGCTGCCGGGCTTCGGCGCCGGAAAGCCGTACCCGCCGCCGCTGCCGGACCAGGAGGAGTACGTGGTCGAGTTCGACGGCCCGGACGACCCGCTTCACTCGCAGAACTGGCCCATGCGGAAAAAGCTGCTCACGGCCGCCATGCTGAGCTACACGACGCTGACGTCGGCCTTTGCCTCGTCCATCTTCTCGTCGGCCACCAGCTTCGTCGCGCGGGAGTACGGCGTGGGGACCGAGGTCGGCCTGCTGGGCACCACCTTTTACGTCCTCGGCTTCGCCTTCGGGCCCTCGCTGTGGGCGCCCATGTCGGAGCTGTACGGCCGCCGGCTGCCCATCGTCGTCTCCATGCTTGGCTTCACCCTCTTCTCTATCGCCACCGCCACGGGGAAGGACATCCAGACCATCCTCATCTGCCGCTTCTTCGGGGGCTTCTTCGGCGCCTGCCCGCTCGCCGTCGTCGCCGCCGTCTTCTCCGACATGTTCGACAACAGGACCCGCGGCATCGCCGTCACCATCTTCTGCATGGCCACCTTCACGGGGCCCCTGCTGGCCCCCTTCATCGGCGGCTTCGTCGTCACCTCCCACCTCGGCTGGCGCTGGACCGAGTACATCGCCACCATCATGGGCGCCGTCGCCCTCGTCCTCGACCTCTTCTTCCTCGAGGAGACATACCCGCCCGTCATACTCGTCGCCAAGGCCGCCGACCTGCGTCGCCGCACCAAGAACTGGGGCATCCACGCCCGCCAGGAGGAGATCGAGGTCGACTTTGTCGAGCTGGTCCAGAAGAACCTCTCGCGGCCCCTGCGCCTGCTTTTCTCAGAGCCAATCATCCTGCTGCTGTCCCTCTACATGAGCTTCATCTACGGCATCCTGTACCTGTTTCTGACCGCCTACCCGCTCGTCTTTGTCGGCGTCCACGGCTTCTCCCTCGGCAAGTCGGGCCTCACCTTTTTCGGCATGATCCTCGGCCAGCTTCTCGCCGGTGCCGCCGTCATGATACAGCAGCCTTGGTATAACCGCAAGCTGGCTGGGAATAACGGCATTCCCGTCCCCGAATGGCGGTTGCCGAGCATGATGGTCGGTGGTGTTGTCTTTGCCATTGGCATTTTCTGGTTTGGATGGTACGTTGGGTCCCCCCCCCCCCCCCCCTTTACCGGTGTGCAAGAGACAACACGTCCACGACTCGTACGCCACTTCTGCTCGTCACCGATATTGGAGACTTGTCAAGTATGGCGAAACGACCTTTCAAGACAGTAGTAATCTTCAAGAGGATTCAAGAAAAAAATAAAATAAAAGGGCGACGGAAATAAGAACAAAAACAACACAGAGATAAAACACAAAACACACAGGCTAATCAGTTTTCGTTTCCCTTCAGGACCGGCTACACCCGTGATATTCACTGGATCGTCCCCGCCCTCAGCGGCATCTTCACCGGTTTCGGCCTCATGTCCATTTTCCTCCAATCGCTTAACTATCTCGTCGACGCCTACCTCATGTTCGCGGCCTCTGCCATCGCCGGCAACACCTTCATGCGGTCCCTTGCCGGCGCTGGCTTCCCCCTCTTCGCCCGCCAGATGTTCGAGGGCATGGGAATCCAGTGGGCCGCCACACTGCTGGGCTGCGTGGCCATCGTGCTGGCTCCCATCCCATTCGTATTCTACAAGTACGGCCCCAAAATCCGTGCCCGGAGCGCATACGCGCCGAAGTTCGGCCCGCCGGTCGGGCAGAGAGGTGACGAGGATGACTTGGCCGAGAAGGATGACGGCACCAATGACGACGCGATGCTCTCGAGCGCGCCTGTGAGGCAGAGTGATCGCGGCGTCAAGCAAAATGCATGAAGAAAAGTATTTTCTTTTTTTTTCTTTTCCGCCGCCTTTCTTTTTCTTTTCTCTTTCTCTCTCTCTTTTTTTTCCTCTTTTTTTCTTGCTTCTTCTTATTTCGACGGGAGATTTGGCTGCGCACAATGGGATAGTGAGGGAAATGTGAGAATTTACAAAGGACAGAGAGCGCGGTTTGTTCCTTTGCCTGGCGTTCGGATCTGGATTGAATTCTTTCATGGGCTTGTCCGGAGAGGACTTATAAAAAGCGGCGGTTTACATTTCATTATACCACGTTCGGAGAGTTGCTTTCATAGCCCTATTTAGTAATCGATAATGTAGAGTCGAAGACCGAATAGAAAATGACTTCGTCGTTCGCATCGTGCTTGCGGTGTTCTTGCGAAGGGGGGAATAAAAAGGTACTTGTTTGGTCGTGCCCGTACTACGTACACCTTGACATTCCAAGTTATTTCAAGTACGTAGTAACAATTTCCGGCAGCCAACTTGTTTTCCGACAGTCGGCATTGCAATCGGCCAACGAATCTCCTTCTGATAGCCACCCCGAGGTTGCAATCGGATTGCCCAGTCGACCACCGCTGGCGAAACGGTGTATTGTCATTGTTACCAACTGTTGTGGCGTGGCCAGGCTCGATTTTGTTGTGCGACAGTCGTTGATGGCCCACTATTTGAGAAGCCATCTACGCAATAGACGCCGAGTCCAGAGCCTTGAATATCGTCCGTCGTCTCCGTCACCGCTACTACGGCGTCCAGTGAATATGATCAACAATGGGTCGGTCTGAAGACGTGAGCCTGGAATGGACAGACTAAGCCTTGGCAAAGGCACTTACTTGACACGTTGTACGCACCCAGTACTATGTAGTAGTATGTGAGACAAGACAGAACAACAGCTTGCCGATGAGGCTTGAGTAGCGCCACACACGAGTTTATTTGTGGAAGCAAGCAAACCAGGTCGTGGCTTCCTCCGTCCCCCGTCATACCAACCAGCTACGTCATCGATATTGGCCATGGCTGCACCGACTTGCAAGAAAATGCACGAGACACACGCACTCGCCGGAAAGCTTCCTCCAGTCTTGTTCTGTGAATCCTCATGCGAAAAGTTAGCGAATGTTTCCTCCCTCGTCTTTGCCATCCCCCGTCTCGAAGTCCTCGACCCTCCCAGTCGGGACCCCATATGTCTCGTATCAACAAGTGTTTACTCTCCATCGCCCAACACCTGTAACCCCCCGTCCGTTCAGGGGGATCCTGTCACTTGGCGATTAATTCATGCCATTGCTGTCGGTTGATGCAACTCACCCACGACCATCATGAACGTCGACGAGCATGTTGTGCCTTCGGGCCAACACTACAGCGGCCGGAATCGAGTGCCCAACATCCAACAGTTCATGGACCAGCTCGACCGGGAAAAGAAGGAACGGGACGCTGCCATAGACACAGACTTAACACAGAAAAAAAAAGGCAATGAAGTGGAGGATCACAAAAACAAGTCGACAGCTAAGGGCAAAGATCTGCGAACTGTTCGAGATCCAGTGACGGGGAAAGATGTACAGATTGAGGACGTCAAAACTGATTTCAAAAAGGTGGTGGACGATCCCCAGGTAAGACTTGGTCCAAAGTAACAAAAAAAAGGAAAGAAAGAAAGAAAGAAAGAAAGAAAGAAAGAAAAAAAACCACTGCTTGCATTGTGAAAGCTGATGCCTAGATATAGATGTCTGTTCCCAACGAGAACCTTGGCAAGTCAACGACGGTTGCTACTTCGTCGAAACAATCCGGCGAGGAATATCGATATGCGCAAGACGTCACCGCGCCCCCCGATCCCGTGCAAGAGGGCGCTACTTCCGATGTCCCTATTCGGAGTGAAAAGACCTCGGTCCTATTCTACAAGACACCGTCTGTTAGTTACGAGCCCATGTTCGAAATGGTAGAGGCCAAGGGCAATATATTGTGCAGCGGTATATTTGTTGCCATTGTTGTTGTTGGAAGGCTATTCGGCGGCAGGCTGCTTGGACTCATTCCGTTGGCTTTCTGCGTTGCCTCTGGCGTATTCCTGTGGATCAAGGATCTTGTTCGACAGGGCCGCGACGTTGAATGGTCTAGCGAACAAGAACGTGGCGAGACGGCCAAAGTCAACCTCATCCCCGAGTCCGTCGAGTGGATGAATACCATGATCGGATTGATGTGGGGATTGATTAATCCTGAAATGTTTGCGTCTATTGCCGATACGTAAGTGCCGTGAAAATTGAAATGGATATAGAAAAAGAAAGAAGAGAGAAGAAATTGACTCGTGGCTGATATCTGATATGCAATAGGCTAGAAGACGTCATGGCAGCATCTGTGCCTGGTATTGTGGAAAACGTACGTGTGGCCGACATCTCGCAAGGAAACAATCCCATCAGGATTCTCAGTATGAGAGCCCTGCCCGATAGCCACGTCAAGGATATCAAAGACGAAATTCACAAGGAGAACAAGGAGAAAATGGACAAAGACGAGCTGGCAGCTGTTGAGCAGGCTGGCGAGTTTTATAACATGGAAGTCTCCATTGCCTACCACGCCAAGCCCTCTGGCGGAGACGTGGCATCTAAAGCCAAGAATATGGGAATGCAGCTGGTCTTCTACCTCGGCGTCAGGGGTCTTTTTGGCGTCCCTCTTCCGGTCTGGGTTGAGCTGATTGGGCTCGTGGCCACTGCTCGAATCCGATGCCAACTGACCCCCGATCCGCCGTTTTTGAAGACCGTCTCCTTTACCTTGATGGGCGTGCCCAAAGTACAAGCTGGCTGCACGCCGATGATCGAAAAGGGTGTCAACATTTTGAACCTGCCATTGATCTCCAACTTCGTGAACTGGGCTATCGGCGCAGCAGCGTCCATGTATGTCGCACCAAAGAGCATGACGCTTGATATGAGCAAAATGCTACAGGGAGATGATATCAAGAAGGATACTCTGGCCTTTGGTGTCATGTTTATTCGTGTTCACAAAGCGACTGGACTTAGCAAGCAGGATCAGAGAGGCAGCAAGGGTGGTGGATCTGACCCTTATATCACCGTGAGCTGGAGCAAGTTTGGCAAACCCCAGTTCTGCACCCGAGTTATTCAAGACAACCTGAACCCCATCTTCGAAGAGACTTGCGGCCTTCTAGTCACTAGCGATCTCATCAAGGCCGATGAGCAGCTGTCCGTGGAGCTTTGGGATAGCGACCGATCGTCTGCAGACGATGTCGTCGGAAAAGTGGAACTCAGTATCCAGAAGTTGATACAACATCCCGGAAAGATGTTCCCTCAAATCTCAAAACTCCGTGGTGTCAAAGCTGACAGCACGATGCCAGGAGAGCTGCATTGGGAGGTCGGTTTCTTTGGAAAGACGCAGTTCCGAAAGGCCTTGCGAACCCACGGCAAGGACATCAAATTACCCAAGGAGCTTGCGGACAAGCCCGAATTCCAAGACGAGAAGGGGACAATCAACACCGAGGACGAAGACGCCGTTACGCACACGCCTCCTGATCCTCTTTGGCCCTCCGGAATTCTGAGCATCGTCGTACATCAGATTGTCGGTCTCGAGCTTGCCAATGTCAAAGGGTCTGACGGGAACCGAAAAGGAAAGGAGTACCAGCCGGCCCGGCCCGAGGCCGGCGAGGTCAAGGAAGAGCAGAGCCGCAAGCTGCCTAGTTCTTACTGTACTGTGCTGGTCAATGACAACTTGGTGTACAAGACGCGGGTGAAGGTAGTTTCTTCTCAACCCATCTTCAACGCGGGAACAGAAAAGTTTATCCGAGATTGGAGATCCTCGATTGTGACGGTGACCGTGCGCGATTCCCGCAACCGTCAGCATGACCCAATTATTGGTGTTGTGCCGCTCAAGCTCTCCGATGTCCTGCAGACCAGCAGCGAAAGCACTCGATGGTATCCACTAGATGGCGGTGTTGGTTTTGGACGCATCCGAATATCCATTCTATTTCGGTCCGTGGAGCTGAGGCTGCCGCCTCCACAGTTGGGTTGGGATATTGGTACATTCGAGTTTCTGTCAGACTTCATCACGACGACCAATTACGCACCAGGCTCCAAGATCAAGTTGAGACTGAGAACAGGGGGCTCTACCGCTAGTGTCAAGCGAAACTTGTGCACGCAAGAAGACAATGGACTCAGGTTTGATGTGTCCGGCGGCGAAAGTGGTGGCAAGTTGCGTCTGCCTGTCCGCCATCGATACAGCTCACCCGTCTTCATCGAGTTCCATACCGCCGGCCGCCGAAGTGCTGATGCCTATGCTTCCCTGTGGCTCCTGGAGCTGGTGGACGGAGAGAGCAAAGAGTTCGATATTCCAGTCTTCAAGTGTGACAACAGCGTGCGCCTGTCCCAAAGCTACATTACGCAAGAGAACTACAAGGAAATACCCGACACGAAAATTGAAGAGGTCGGTCGTGTCAAGTTCAAGGGCCGTTTTTCTGCAGGCACGGACATGGACCACATTCGATTCGTCAGCGACAACGACTCTCGCGAAACCATCGAGAGTTGGGAAGCATGCTATGGGGAAGGTGTCCGACAGCAGGAAGTCCATGTCGAGGTACCTCGACTGGTGCAGGAGCTTCATGAGAAGTCCTTGACTCATGGTCGAGATGTGCTTGCCCAGGCTGATGAGAAGGAGAAGAAGAAATGGTTGGCAAAAGATGGAACCGACTGGAGCGGCGCATTTGGACAAGATCCAAAGGAACTCATGGTCCGCAAGAATAATGATCAGGACGACAGCGAAGAGTACGACAACTTTGACGAAGATGACGAGGATGGCGACGACAGTGGCGACGATGATCCCGATCTCGGCATCCAAGATGCGGCAACAGACGGCAGGGAAGAAGGTCGCCAATCCGTCGATAGCCAAGTCTCAAGTGCCAGCGATGGGTCCGAAGGCGGCGACGGGCACGGTAAAAACCCACTCAAGACGTACAAGGATTACAAGACTCGAAGCCGGGATCTGCATCGGAAGCACCGAGGTCTGATGCAGTGGAGGCCGATGCGCAACGTGCAGTTTATCAAGGATGAGGCCAAATTTGCGGTGAGAAAGGTGAAGAATTTGGGTGCTCTTGACGGGCGACAGCCAGATGTGGAAACAGAAGTTTGATGTTTTTCCCCCCCCTTGGAGCGGGTATTGGTTTCATGGGGAGAGGGAGACTGCTTCTTTTGAACGAATTGCGATGATGTTCATTCTTAATGTAGCGGATAACTTATTTGGCCCCTGGCAGCTGGCCATGGGGTTTGCGGATAATCGTACAGGGTATTGATAAGTTACTTTCTCGTCTGAAGACACGATCAAGTCCTGAGAGACACGGCAATGATGAATGGAATAAGTTTTACGATGGTCAAGACATGATTGAACAATCGATGAGGGGATGAGAAACTTGTGTGGGTTTGGGTGTGGGTGTGGGTGGTATTGTGCACCGTGCACCGTGCACTGTGATACTGTGATACTGTGACATCAGCCTTCTTCAGATCGCAAAGTCTCACACGGCAGTAGCATCAAGATGTCAAACACCACACCCTCACGTGCCGACATTTGCACCTGAGCCATCACTTTCTCATTCCGCCAGTCTTTTACCATCGCACTGCCTGCCGGCACAATTCAGAACCCAGAACGCACGCGGGCGGGGGCGACAGATCATGGAGCAGCATCGTTCGAAAAGCAGCGTGCCCGCGTCTCGCGTGCCGCTCCTCGACGTGGTCCGCCCGCCTGCAAGATCACTATCGTCATCCGGCACCAAGACGAGATACCACCAGACCCAGCTTTCTGCTCCTTCTACCCCCCTCGGCCGCCAAATTTCGAACTCGACGCCGGCGTCGAGGCGTACGAACATAACCGTCGCGTTGACATGCCCGGCCAAGCGCCAGACAGTACCCGTTCCGAGCGAAGCGCCCGTGACAAAGACGATCCCCCAGATGTGGGAGCTCGCAAGACACAAGAAGAGCGTGGCTGCAGCCAGTCTCGCGTCGGAGCCAACGTCTTCCGCGTCCCAGCCCGTGCCCATGGCAGCGACTCCTGCTGCTGCGAAGCAGCCCACGCTGACGACAATGGCCTCTTCTGACGAGGGCAGACCGAGGGGATCGAAAGGCGACGGGGCCTGCTATTCCGCGGAGCGCAGGATGCCACCGGCTTGGCAGAAACCAATCCGGCAGCCTCGTCGGGCGCGCATCAACGCTCCGCCCTTGGTCTGGGGCCGACGCAGGGCGGGACGTCCGCCGCGACAGCCGTCTCCGAGCCCGAGGGAGCTCTACCACAAGGCGAACACGCATTTTTTGGCATTCCTGTGCGAGTGGCACGGGTGCAAGGCGGAGCTGCACAACCTCGAAACGCTGCAGAGGCATGTCCGGATCGTTCATGGCCGACACCGCCCACCGCCGACATGCCGCTGGGGCCGATGCGAGACGACGGGCCTCGAGAGTGCGCAGAAGTGGCATGCCCACATGGAAACGGCGCACTTTGCGCCGCTGCAATGGCATGTGGGCGATGGGCCGCGCAACACCAGCGGCGACGTGTGTGCCAGGCTGCCGGACGGACCGCAGGATGAGCTGCCCGACTACCTACTGGGACCCGATGGGCAGCAGGTCACGCCGTCCATCCGAGACCAGCAGCTGGAGGACTTTTCGACATGGAAGGAAAACAGACGGAAGCTGAAAGAGCTGTTGATTCTGCGTGACAGCAACCTGCCCGATCTGTCGTCCGAGTCTTCCGGGGACTCGGACTAGAAAGTTTTCTTCCTTCACCTCCACTCCCCTCTTTCCCTTTTGTTTTCTTCGTGTTTTTTTTTTCATTTGCACAGATGCGATGATTTGGAAAGGGCTTCGTGATGAGAAACCATGTTGGAAATAATGAACTGTACATGACGTAGGCTATGTTGACACGTTGCGTGGACACCAACGCGGCAACGAAATGCCATCTCCTCACATTATGTTTTCATCTGAAACGGCAAGTGATGTGATGCACTTGCGGACGCGATTTGCCATTTCCTCCATTGGCAAACACGTCTTGTTTCTGGGATTTAATTCGCACCCTGGTGCCCGTCGAAGCTCAGCATGTCGTGCGACAAGATGAAAGCTCCTAATCTCATGTTCTATGCAATTTGTGCAATTCGTCCAATTCGCGAGAGCGATTCGTATCCGGCACGAATGGGGGGCAACGACATCATATTACATAAGCGATCTGTCCAGCCCGGCCGTCACCGGCGTCGAAACAAGGCAAGGACGGATGGAGAGAGGGGTGGAGACTGGGCTGTGCGGAGCGGGGGGGGGGGGGGGTATGAACCCAGACAGCTCGGGGGAAGACAGGGGCGGTTGTTTTGTTTTGTTTTGTTTTTACTTGGAGACATGTTCTCGTTGCAGCCGGACCGGAATGGAATGAGATCCCCCCCCCTCTTTTCTTTTCCCCGAGAGCGTGTCTGGTGTGAGGTGTGATGGGCGTCTCAAATCTGATTCGGTTGCGGCGATAGGCTCGGGGCCACCGTCCTCTACAAGAAAAGAAAACCCGATGCAGAGGTGTCTTGCCTGACCAATTCCCCCCAAAAACAACGGGCTGCTCCGTCGTTGTTCATGTCCAAAATGTCCCATTCATGCTTTTGCGGCATGGGGGGTCTCCTTCCAGCGATACCGTTCCTTCCGCTAGAATGCCTGCCCATCCCCCCGGTTGTCGCCCCGGTGTCTGCATTCTGTAGTACTCCAGTAGCCTTGTGTCTGGCACTTGGGTCCTTATTTTTTTTTTATTTTTTTTTCCCTGTCGGTGACGGTGACGCTACAATCCGGTGACGCTACAATCGTAGTGTAAATCACGTATGCAAAAATAAATGGTGCAGACAACACGAGTGGCAAGCTGCATCGCCACTGGCTGACCCAGCCGCCGGGTGGAGATTCCCATCATCGACACTACTGCGTAGTACTACGTACTACGTAGTAGTAGGCATTAGCATGTTCAGGTCCACGAGCGCCCTCGTGCTTAGACATTCGGAGGAGTCCTGGTTGGCGCCTTCCCCAGCCAAGTTTCTCTCTCAACCCACCTCGACGGGAAAGTCGCCGACCCGCTCCTGCCTGCTGTGCCCTGTGCCGCGTCGACCACTGACCACCGACAACTGACCAATCCATCATCCGAGCCCACCCGTTCCCAGCTTGACCCGCCCAGTCGAAACTGGCAGCAACCACATCTCCTTCAATCACCACCACCTTCACCTCCAGATCCTGACCAACATCCCTCGACTTGCCTTCTACTCATCGTCTCTTTCGTCTCCAGATCTTCCTTCCAGACAGTATCAGCCACAAGCCGGTCTTCCCTGCACGCCTCGTCTTTGCAAATTGCCGGCGTTGGGATAAGAGTCCGGACCATGGCCTCGATCGTCTGACGTTCCCAAACCCAATCCCACCATCACCCACCCTCTCATTCAATCACCATCGCCATCTCGCCACAATGCCGTCGTCCAAGTCCACCGCTTCGACGCCTGGACAGGTGAGTCACCGCCTGCGAAACTTCTTTCGGATCAACAGCACCTCGAGCAGCGCCGGCGACAAGGACAAGAGCGCCTCCTCGCACCACCACCTGTCAGCCCATCCTGCTCCCGGCAATGTTGCCGGCTCCGATCTGTCTGGGCCGAAGCCGTCACGTCATACCAAGTTCTTCAGCAGTACTGTTGGCCGGCTTCGTGCGCATACCGTTGCGAGCGAGGGCAATCAGCTCGAGGAGGCCATGAGCCCGACCGCTCATGCCAATCCTTATTTCGCCCACCAAGGTCAGCCGGGCCTCCGACATCACAACGAGGGCTCCGTGCCGCCCAGCCCGCCCGATACTCCCGAGCTGAAGGTGTCGGGTCCCGACGGTGCCCCTACTGAGCATATCACCAGCGAGACCAGAGAGGAATTGGCTCGTCGTCTGCGAAGGGTTGCTAGTGCCCCCAATGCGCAGGGCCTGTTCGTCAGCGACGAGGCCAAGTCCGTTCCCGCGATGCCCACTATTCAGCGTCCTGGCACCGCTGAGCTCGGCAAGGATCCCCTCCTTCTCGAGACTGGTGCTGGCGGAGGTGTCGTCCTTTTACACCCCAAATCGGACTCGGCCAAAAATGGTCATGATGCCGCTGTCGATGAGGACGTTCTTTCTGCGCTGCCAGCCCCAAGTACCTCTCTGGCCTTCCGGAGGACATACAGCTCCAACTCTATCAAAGTCCGCAATGTCGAAGTCAGCCCCGCAAGCTTCGACAAGATCAAGCTCATTGGAAAAGGTGACGTGGGCAAGGTGTATTTGGTGAGGGAAAAGAAGAGCAGCAGGCTTTATGCCATGAAGGGTATGCAGCACATTCCTTTCCCTCTTATTGAAAATATTGCTCCGTGACCAAAAAAAAAAAAAAAAAAAAAAGAGGGACCTTTATTTTGAAGGACTGGTGGACTGACCACGATGCTTTTTATAGTGCTGAGTAAGAAGGAGATGATCAAGCGTAACAAGATCAAGCGAGCTCTGGCCGAACAAGAGATTTTGGCGACGAGCAACCATCCATTCATTGTAACCCTATATCACTCATTTCAGTCTGAAGACCATCTGTACCTGTGCATGGAGTACTGCAGTGGCGGAGAGTTCTTCCGTGCTCTCCAAACTCGTCCGGGCAAATGCATCCCTGAAGAAGATGCTCGATTTTATGCCGCCGAAGTTACCGCGGCCCTGGAATATCTTCACTTGATGGGTTTCATTTATCGTGATCTGAAACCCGAGAGTACGTCTATCTTATCCCACCTCTGCCAGCCCTGGCTGCTTGGGTTTTCGCCACGCGATGTGCTAATCCTCTCAAATGGTAGATATCCTGCTGCACCAGTCGGGCCACATCATGCTTTCAGACTTTGACCTGTCGAAGCAGTCTGATCCTGGCGGCAAACCCACAATGATTGTCGGAAAGAATGGTGCAAGGACGGATGCCTTGCCTACCATCGACACGAGATCCTGCATCGCCAACTTTCGAACCAACTCTTTCGTCGGCACCGAAGAGTACATAGCTCCAGAGGTTATCAAGGGCAGCGGGCATACAAGTGCTGTCGATTGGTGGACTTTGGGAATTCTCGTTTACGAGATGCTTTACGGCACGACGCCATTCAAGGGCAAGAATAGGAATGCCACATTTGCCAACATCTTGCGCGAGGATATACCTTTTCCCGACCACGCTGGAGCACCACAAATTTCAAAGTAAGCACCCTCGACCATTCAAATAAAAACACAACTGTACCATCGAATTTCTCTCCTACCTGCGTATTCATTTCTAAAAAAAAAAAAAAAAAAATAGAGGGGCTAACGTTTAATCTACAAGTCTCTGTAAATCGTTGATTCGAAAGCTTTTGATCAAGGACGAGAATCGCAGGCTTGGAGCTCGAGCGGGCGCCTCCGATATCAAGGCACATCCCTTCTTCCGAACTACCCAATGGGCTTTGATTCGTCATATGAAGCCTCCCATTGTCCCGCACCTCACTAAGGGCATCGACACGGTCAATTTCCGAAACGTCAAGGAGAGCGAAAGTGTAGATATTGGCGGATCCAGGACCAAGGGCGTGCCACTGGACAGTGGGCTAGCGACGCCAGGAACCGAAGTGAGCGATCCGTTCAGCGAGTTCAACAGCGTCACGTTGCATCACGATGGCGACGAACATCACCAACACATTATTCATCCCGCAGCGGGCGAGCAAGTCACTGCCTTGTCATAATGGCAATGCGACACTGCGCATGCGATATTGGACTCGGAGCGACGGGGGCGTGTTGGGGGAGGAGAGGGTAGATTTGTTTGGCTAGATGGTTGGCCAAGCCACCTTTATCCGCGGGACGGCTTTACGATGAGTGATGCATCTCTTTGAAATTTGCTGGGCGTCTGCATGATAGTGTATGATTTTTTTTTTTCTGTTCTTCAACTTCTTCTTTGTCGAAAACGCATTGGGCGAGATGGCCGACCTCGGATGTGTCGCTGCACGTCCGTGTGAACCATCTAAGCGATGACGCACGCAAGCAGCCATTGAGAGCAAATACAAGATTAGAAAAGGTGGATGGGGGCAGATCAACAGTCCGGTGATGCTGGAATGGCTGTCGTTCTTTGGGTGGGCGGGCCGGACCGGACTGTGTCATCAGCTTGACTCGGGGTTTTTTTTTTCTTTTTCTCTTCTTCTTCTTTCTTTCTCTTCCTTTTGATGTCTTCATTTGGTTTTTGCAGGGAAAGCGGCGTTCGTCTTTCAACTGGTTTTTTTTGCGATGGGCGTTTACGGGACAATCTCGGAGGCTCAAGGGCAAACCAAGTTCAAATAACAACAGTCTCTTCGTCATGAATGTCGACAACATTCAACTTACCGGGAGCGCCACAATTTTTTTTTAGTGTGTTTGTTGCGTGTCATGTATCATGGTTGGCGTGTGGGCTAGATTTTATAGAGATGAGAGTGTGTGTGTCTGTTTGGGGGGGGGGGGGGTGGCAGTTTACATATATACATATACATATAAATGGTTGTTTATTCGGGAACTGCCTACTGTACACCATGGTGTGCAAATGTGCGCTTCTACTCATACATGTCAAGAAAGAAAGAATGGAATTGCCTGGGGGAAAACTGCGAACCCCCGCCCCCCTTACTCTCGGATCCCCCCCCCCTTCTGCTATGCGCGCCGACGCGGTCCGATGGTCTCCTTGGCGTCCATCCACGGGCGCAGCACGGCGGGTATGGCGACGGTGCGGGAGTGCTCGTCCCAGCCGTTCTCCAGCAGGGCGGCGATGACGCGCGGGACGGCCAGGGCTGTGCCGTTGCAGGTCCAGGGGAAGGTGACGGCGCCGTTGAGGCGGGTGCGTGTCGAGAGACGCCTGGTCTGGTAGTCGGCGCACATGCTGGCGGAGGTGAGCTCGCCCCAGTGGCCCTGGTTCCGCCTGGCGGGGAACCAGGCCTCTATGTCGACCTTTCGGGTGGCGGAGGCGCCGAGGTCGGCGGCGGGCATCTCGAGGACGCGGCAGTGCAGGCCTAGGGACTGGAGGATCTCGGTCTGGATGTCGAGCATCTCGTGGAAGAGGTCGTGGGCGGGGGCGGGGGCGGGGGCCGTCCAGGCGAAGAGCTCTACCTTGGTGAACTCGTGGACGCGGTAGAGGCCCTTTGTGCTGGAGCCGCGGGCGCCGGCCTCGGCGCGGTAGCACCGCGTTGCGGCGACGCGCCTGAGCGGCAGGTCGGACGGGTCGACGGTGGCGTTGGCCTTCATGCCCGCGAGGGAGATCTCCGACGTGCCGGCGAGGCACAGCTCCGGGACACCCCGGGCGGCGTCGTCGGCCGACTGCGCGATCGTGTAGACCTGCTGCTCGCCGTGGTGGTCGCGCGGCTGGAACCCGCACGACGCGCCGATGTGGCTGTAGACCACGGTCGGCGGCGACACCTGCGTCCAGCCGTGCCGCGTGGCCACCGCGAGAGCGTACTGCACCAGCGCCTGCTCGAGCTGCGCCGCCTCCCCGACGAGGTAGTACCACCCCCAGCCCGAGGTTGTGGCCGCGCCGGCAAAGTCCAGCAGGCCCAGCTCCGACCCGATGTGCACGTGGGACGGGGGGTCGACGCCGCCGCCGGGGGAGGGGGGGGCCGGCGCCGCCCCCTCGTTGATGTAGCTCAGCAGCCGGGGCTCGTCGCCCGACGGCGTCGCCTCGCTCGTGAGGTTGGGCAGCTCGAGCGCCAGCGCCTCCATCTCCGCCACGGCCGCCGCCTCGCCCTTCTCGATCACCGAGAGCCGGCCCTTGAGCTGCCGCGCCTCCTCCTGCACCCGGTCCCTCCCCATGGCTCGTACCTCCGCCAGGTCGTCGTCCCCGCTGCTGGTGGCGGGGTTGGCGAGGAACTTCCGGAGCAGGTTGGCCCTCTCCCGCAGGCAGCGGCCCTGCCTCTGCAGCTCCTGCCACTGCGAGTGCAGCTCCGTGATCCTGGCCGGGTGCCCCGCCTGCGCCGCGTAGTTGCGCTGCCTGCACGTCGTCTCGTAGCGCTCTGGGTTCTGCCGGATGTCCTTGATGTCGATGATGGGCTTGGGTGCCGTCGGCGGACGCTTGATGTTGTTCGTGAAGCTGCGCGCTGCCATGGCGCGAGGCCGCGGCCGGACCGCCCGGCAGCGAAGACACGTCTGCGAGAGCTTCATTGCGATTTTTGCCGTCGGGGTGTGTTGTCGCGGGATGTGAGATGTGATGCTTCGTTCGTTTGACTCCCGTGGGGAGACTTGGGTTGGTGTGGTGGGTGGCTTATGCAATTAACCGATTTTATTTTTGTCGGCCGCTACGGCTTGACAACGAACGGAAACAGTACAAAGATACACCGGTCCAGGTCCAGGTCCAGGTTTTCCTTTGTGAATCTGGTCCGACAAATGCAACTTTAACAGCACGCTCAAGAAAAAAAATAGCCTTTCCTGCTTACTCGCTAGTATCTAGTATATTTTGTGGCCATGAGCAAAAAAAAGAAAAGAAAAAAGAAAGAAAAAAAAAAAAAAGAAAAAAAAGAAAGTGGCCTCTCCTGTGTATTATATATGTGTGTATGCTACAAAGCTCCCCAAACGCCGAGCGTCCAGTTCGCGTGATGCCCTCCGCCACCGCGAATTAGACCTGTGGCGCCCATGCTTTGCCGTTGTTGGATCTTGACATCGACTTCGTTCGGCCGCGATGCTCCGTGGGCACCCTGCTGCAACCACACCTCCCTCTCGACGGTGGCCATGGCTGGGATTCTTAGCTGGCACAACAAGCTGGCGCCGGCCCACGCGCCCAGCGAGTGGATGGCACGGAGCTGGCCCTGGAACTGATGCGAAATCGGTCTCTTCCGTGCCATCTTGGCCTCGACAGCATCCTCCTGGGAGTCTACCGCGCCGGCTTCGGATCTTGACCCGTCCGCCTCGCCGCCCTCGGCAGGTTCCGGGGCGGCAAACGAGGACATGTCGTATTTCTGCTGGCTTCTCCCCTCAAGCCGCTGGTTCTTGCGAAGCTGCTCCGCGCTTTTGCCAAACACGGGCTCCCATCCTCTCTGTGCCACCATGCTGCTGAGCTCGTCCATGACACGTTTCTTGATGCCCAGAATGTTTGAGCATCCCCCAGTAAAGACAATGCGGGACATGCAGATTGCCCGCACGTCCACCGGCAGCTGTACCAGATGCTGATACAGGAGCAGGTGCAGTGGCAAGTCGTGGTCGTCAAAGGTAGGCCGTGCCGCCGAGGGGTCGAAGAAGGCGTCGTCGCACACATCGGCGAGTTTGTTAAAGGGGATGTGGATTGTCGACGGGGGGTTTGAAGATTGAAGGCTCACTTGGGCAATACCACTCGGCCGAATGGACTCTGCCTCGTTTTCGTCCTGCTCCTCGACCGTGTCCAGCTGTGTCGACTGTCGGTGGGAAGACGTGAAGGCCGATGATGGCCTGCACCACATGAGTCGGCACAGAACGTCTTCGCACTCGTCAAAGGAGACTGCCTTTTGTCCAAACTCCTCGTCGTCTTCGGCCGTTGGCAGCAAGCCGCGAAGCAACTTGTACAGCTCATCGTTGAGGCTCCTGCCGGCCCTCACTGTCCTCGAGCTCTTGACCTCTCTGTATTCGTACACGCTGGTCACCACGGTTTCGCTCCAACCCATGTCGATGACCAACGCCGAGCGAAGACCGGCGCCCACGGCCACCATGGTTGGCGCCGACAAGAGCGAGACGACGGGCGTCTGGAAGCTGGTGAACAGGGTGTCCAAGACCGACGACAGGAGCGGCATCGGCAGGGCCGAGTCCAGCACGAGCCCGATTCGTCTAGGTCGCGAATCTATGAGCAGAAATCTGACGTGCTGTCAGCATGGATTGGCCGTCGACTCGAAGAGGAGGAGGGGCAGCACGTCGTCGGAGCACTCGCCTGGTGAAAGCGTCGCGCAACAGCCGGTCGAATTTGTCCCTGAACAAGCCCAGATCGACGTGGCGTACATCGTACCGCCATATCTCGTAGTCAACAGCCCATTTCGTGCGGCTCCGGGGTCTCGGCTGCTGCCAGGCTCGGAAGTCTCCGGCCCGTCGTTGTTGCTCGGGTCCGCAGGTGAGGCATGCCTTGGGCAACGAGTCTCCGGCAAAACCGGCGCGGATGAAGCGCGAGCCCAGCTCCAGAATGATGAAGTCGTCGTCCGCACGCACCGTCGACGGCGAGCCGAACGAAACAGGCATCGTCATGGCCCTGGACGGAGTGTGAGGAATCGACGAACCGGCCGCGCCTTGTGACGTTGACGATCTGATGCTAGCCACGCTTCTGTGCGCAAGCGCGGCGCCTGCGTGAGAAGACATGGTCTATCTAGTAGGAATAGGAATAGAATAGGTGGTATGTGTGTGTGGCTGCGCGCGGTGCAGTTGTTTGTTGCCGTCTTCTCTTTCTTGTTCTTCTTCGTCTTCTTCGTCTTCTTCTTCTTCTTCTCCTCCTCCTCCTCCTTCTACTTCTTCTCCTGCTTTTTTCGGTGGTTTTTTTTTTTTTTGGTTGTTGTTTTGTATGGGGCCGGCTTTCCCAGTCGAGCTTCTCGACGTCACGCCTCGCTAAATAAATCTCCCCGACCGACCAAAAACTCCAGTCCAGTCCAGTTTCAGTCACCTCGGTGACGTGGGGCGGCGGCTCCTCGCCCCCGGTGCGGTGCGAGCGTCACGCCGCCCTTTTTTTTTTTTTTTTTTTTTTCTTGGAATCATCATCTTCTACTCTTATTTCTCTTCTTCCTCTCCCACCTTCACTTTCGTCACTGGCGGCTGCGCGGGGTCGGCCTGCAATGTCTGTCCAGAATGGGCATCAAAGGGTAAATTGGCTTGTCTCGTTCTCGTCCGCCTCGCAGCTCGAAGCTGATGCAGATTGCAAATGCAGCATTTATCCCGAACTCGGTCCCTGCAAGCGCGTCTCCTTGTCCAAGCTGGCAGGGGATTGCCTCGAATCGAACCAGCGACTGTATCGCATTGCCATTGACATCGCGATATGGCAGTTCCAGAACCAAGCAGCGCGAGGTTCGCTTTCTCATTTGTCTCGTTTCACCCCGTTTCATGTCGATTCCCAGCTGATGACCTTCCCTCAGGCGGGACAAACCCAGCCATTCGCACGCTGTTCTACCGCCTCGTCCGACTTCTCACCGTCCCCATACAACCTGTTTTTGTCTTTGACGGCCCTCTGAAGCCCATATTCAAGCGCAACAAACGTTCGGACGGTAGCCATGGCCTCGCCATAGCCATGGCAAAGCGTCTCATACGTCTGTTCGGCTTTCCCATCCACGACGCCCCCGGCGAGGCAGAGGCAGAGTGCGCGCTGCTGCAGCAGCGGGGAATCGTCGACGCGGTCTTGAGCGAAGACGTCGACACCATCATGTTTGGCTGCACAAAGACACTGCGGAACTGGTCATCCGAGAGCAAAACCGCCACGGTGCCCACCCATGTGTCTCTATACGACGTGGACGATATGAATCTGAGAGACCTGGGCCTCGATCGCGAAGGAATGGTGCTGGTTGCCCTCATGAGCGGTGGCGACTATCTCCCCGAAGGCATACCCGGCTGCGGCGTCAAGGTGGCTTGCGAAGCGGCCAAGGCTGGTTTTGGCAAATCCATCTGTCGCCTGAGAGCTTCTGACGAGGCGGGGATCCAGGAATGGCGGAATAGGCTGTCGCACGAATTGCAAACCAACGAACAAAAGTTCTTCCGGACAAAACACAAAAAGCTCGCCATTCCACACCATTTCCCCAACCTCGAGGTCCTGGGCTACTATACACACCCCGTTGTGTCTCGCGAGTCGAGCCTGCCGGACATCAGGCGCAAGGTGGACCAGAGAAGCGACATACAGTTGGAGGCGCTGCGCGAGTTCACCCGAGAGACATTCGATTGGGACTACAGGATAGGCGCCATCAAGTTCGTTCGCGTCATGAGCCAGGCGCTGCTCGTGCACAACATCACCGACAGGGGGGCGGACGCGGCTGCCCAGCACATCAAGCGCATCTCTGGACGTCGGACGCACTTCAGCACCGACAGCACCCCGGAACTGCGCGTCTCATACATACCCGAGGAGGTCGTCCCCATAGACATGGCCGACGAGGTGGACGGGGTCATGCAGTACGGCCGCAGCGCCCTCGCCCTGAACAGCGACGAGGACCCGGACACGACCGGCGCTGGCGAGGACGCGCGCCCCAAGGTCTTTGACATCACCAAACCGGACCTGGCCTGGGTCCTGGAAGGGCTGGTCAAGACGTCGGCGCCCGGCGCCTTCCAGCAATGGCAGGACGAGGAGCACGCCAAGGCTGCCAGGAAATTGCCCGCCAAGGAGAGCAAGACGAGGAAGAAGCCGGGCACTGCAGGATCCATGACGTCCTCGGCGGACATGCCCCGCGGCGCCCTTGATCGGTTTGTCAAGGTGACTAAAGCAACTGCCGGCCAAACACAGGCCGAAAAGGCCCCAGAGCTGAACCCGAGTCCTCCCTTCCCGCCGAGCAGCTCCGCCTGCCGCCTCGTGGCCCGCACCAGTCTAAGTAAGCAATCTTCGTCCTCGCCGAGGAGCAAGAGTCTGGTGAAAGCCTCGGCCGCTCAGGTCACCGACAGCTCACCAACCAGTAGGCCTAGATCATCCAGACCCCAATCCCGTCCAGAAGCGATCTATGTCCCATCTAGCCCGCCCGCACCACCCGCCTCCCCGCGACCAACGTCTCCCTCGTCTCACCGGCCATCTTCAACTGCAGCACCTCTTCCTCCTCAGCCGGACCAAGTGTCTGGCACATTGCGGTCTGCTGCTGAGGACAACTGTTCTCCGGTTATGAAGGGCCCCCCGAGGAGGGCGTCAAGACAGGGACGTGGGGTTTCCGGCCGCCCATGGCCGAAAAGCGCCACGCTGAAACAGTCATCCATGAAGACGTTTGTGACAAAGTCCAAGTTCTCCGCCGCGTGTGGTGCCAGCGGCCATGAGCAAGTCGTACTGGACATCGCGGATGATGATGATGATGATGATGACGACGACGATGATGGCGATTCCGACCTGGAACCGCTCTCAGCGCTGACGCAGCCAGCATCGCTCCCCGCGAGGGAGGCTTCCCCGGACGCCGCTGCTGCTGTCGCGCGGCATGGCAACGGCAAGTCGGACCTGGCACGCTCGCCAGCAAAGAAGAAACTGTTTCGACCGCGACCTTCTGCCCCGGGCTTCTACGAAGAGATTGAACTGGACGGCGAAGAGCGGGATGCGCAGTTGGCGGCGGGAGGAGGAGGCAGGGGGGGCAGAGCTGTTCGTTGGAGCGATGTTTCCATTATTGACCTCACTTGATGGTGACGGTGTCGGCGCACACGAAGTCGAGGGGACAAGGCGAGGCGTACACGAGTAGATTTGCATTTCCACTCTTGGTCATTGGCTCCACGCATAATGGATGGATGCGGTTTTAGAGAGCACATATATATATGCGATTTGGGAGAGAAGACGACAGGCCATAATGGCGGCCAGGTACTAATATATATATGTATATATATATGTATATATATGTGTGTAGTATATAGGTGTATAACATGTCATGTCTTATTTTAATCCAAACTACTATTACAAAGCGCATGCTGCGGGCCAAGGCGTTTGCTCCCAGGTGGCTGTGCTTTTTCTTTTCTTTTCTTTTCTTTTCTTTTCTTTTCTTTTCTTTTCTTTTCTTTTCTTTCTTTTTCTTTTCTTTTCTTTTCTTTTCCCCTTCCCCCCTCCCTTCCCCCGTCCTCCCTCCCACGTCAAAAGACATGCGGCGGCTACGGTGCTCTTCCCCCCGCCCCTACGACGGTGTGCAGGGGACCCCCATGTCGGGGCCAGTCACGACACATCCTTCCAGTCCGGGTCGATCTGGGTGCCGAGGTCCCGGTCCTCGAGGAAGCGACGGCCGATGAGCTCCCGGGGCAGGTACGTCTGGTTCACCTTGCCGTCGCGGTAGTTGGGGGGATACTTGTAGTCGGCGGCGTAGGCCAGGTCGCGCATGAGGCGGGTGGGGGCGTTGCGCAGGTGGAGCGGCACGGGGAGGGCGGCGACGCCTGGCTCGCGGAGGGCGGCGAGGGCGTTGTTGAGGGCGCGGTAGGCGCGGGTGCTCTTGGGGGCGAGGCAGAGGGCGAGGGCGCAGTGGGCGAGGGGGATGCGTGCCTCGGGCAGGCCGATCTGCTGGGTGGCGGTGTAGGCGGCTGTCGCGAGGGGCAGGAGCGAGCTGTCGGCGAGGCCTATGTCCTCGGAGGCGATGACGACCATGCGGCGGGCGATGAAGAGGGGGTCCTCGCCGGACTGGAGCATCCGCGCGAGGTAGTAGAGGGCGGCGTCGGGGTCGCTGCCCCGGACGGACTTGTGGAAGGCCGAGATGGAGTCGTAGTGCTGGTCGGAGGCGCGGTCGTAGACGAGCGTCTTGGTCAGCGAGGCCTTGATGTCGTCCTTTGTGATGCCGGGTCGGCACGTCAGCGAGAGGGCCAGCTCGAGGAGGTTGAGGGCTGTGCGGGCGTCGCCGTCGCTGAACCGCGCGAGGTACTCGAGGAGGTCGTCGTCGATGACGGTCCGCGCGGGGGAGGGTGGTGCCTCGTCCTCGTGCTCCATATCCTGCTTCACCTCCATCTTCTCCTCCTCTTGCTTTTGCTGGTGCTGGTTCTGGTGCTGGTTCTGGTGCTCCTCGCGGCAGGCCCTGCGCAGAATGGCCATCATGTCGGCCGTCGTGAGCGGCCGGAGGGTAAAGGTCCTGCACCGCGACAGCAGCGCCGACGCCACCTTGAAGGACGGGTTCTCCGTCGTGGCCCCGATGAGGGTCACGGTGCCGGCCTCGACGGGCTGCAGGAACACGTCCTGCTGGGTCTTGTTGAAGCGGTGGATCTCGTCGCAGAAGATGATGGTCCTGCGGCCCGTGAGGCTCAGCTCCCGCGCCGCCTCGCCGAACAGCCGCTTGCACTCGGCCACCCCCGTGCTCGTGGCGTTGAGCTCGACGAACCGCCCGCCCACCGTCTGCGCGATGCACCGCGCGATCGTCGTCTTGCCCGTGCCGGACGCGCCCCAGAGTATCATCGACGGCACCCGGTTCGTCTCCACCAGCGACCGGAGCACCCCGTTCGGTCCCACCAGCTCCTGTCCGCACACCTCGTCCAGCGTGCGAGGCCGCATCCTCTCCGCCAGGGGCGCGTCCCGCCGCGTCCGCGTCCGCTTCGCCGTCTTGTCTTCGTCTGCTGCTGTCTCGCGTCTGCTGTCCTCGCGCGCTTCTTGCTCCGTCCCGACGCCGCCGCCGCCGCCGCCGCCGCCGCCTGCCGCGCTCGTCGTCTCCCTCTCCGCGCCGGGCCCCTCCTCAAAGGCCCTCTTCTTCCCGATTACCGGCGCGACGACCCTGTTCACGGGCGGTCTCGTCGCCCTGCCATCAGGCTGTACCCTCTTGGGTGCCGGCGTGGAGAAGAAGCTCGCGGCGCTCCGCTTCAGCTGCGGCTGCTGCTGCGAAGATGACGACGACGACGATGGCGGCGCCTCTTGGCTCGTGTCTACCACGAAGCTGGTGCACCCCGAGTCGATGTGGCCGTTGATCTCGGAGCTCTTGACGCATCTGTTGCAGATGGGACAGTCGACCGCCATGGTCCTTTATCCCCCCCACCGCCACCTCCTTCGTGGTTTTGCCTTTGTCTCCGCCTTTGTGTTCGTGGTACGTGTGGGAGGGAACGACGATGGTGCGTGGTTGTTTTTTTTTTTTTTTGTTTTTCGTGCTGTTGCAGGTCGGTCGGCGTTGTAAAAAAAAAAAAATGTATAATTTTCTTTCCTTTTCGTTTTTCTTTTCTTTTCCTCTTCTTTTTTTTTTGCTTCTTCTTCTTTTTCGTTTCACGTATGACGTGGATTTGACAAAGACGCAAGTCCCGTGGAGAACGAGCTTGCAAGACGCGTCAACATCCAACATCGGGAGACTCGGATGCGGTGGGGCCGAGCACAGGGTCCAGCCACCTCATTCGCCGACTCTTGACTCATCTCTCCAACCATCATCTTCAACAAGAAAAAAAAAAAAAAAGAAACAAAAGAACAAATCATGTATCCAACTGTTGATTGTTTAGATGCTTCATATGTACTTTTTATTTGTCACTTTTGTTGAATTTGTTTATTCGCCCCTCGTATGTACCTGATTTTCGGCAACCTCACGCGAAATGAAATTGCCTTTGCACCACCAAACGAGCGCCCCTCCGTCAGAAACAACCAGCTTCTATCGTGCGCGCGGAAAAGCGAAGCAAGCACATCTGCTCATGTTTCGCATGGGGGAAAAAATTCTTGAACCAAGCGTGGGGGGAAAAAACACTGCTGTTTCTCCTACCATCATGAACCCCGTAACAACCCTATGCACGTAGCCACTCGTAAGTAACCCCATCCCAACTACACGTCGACGACCAGATGACCAGCCAAGGAGAAGAAAAAAAAAACAGAGAGAGAAGACACAAACACACGCACACAAACAAAGAAAAAACAAGAAGAACAAAACTCCATTTCTCCCTTGCAATCTAACGCCGGGACAAATTCATGCTGCTCGTCAAAATAACCTCGACCTTGTCGGTGTATCGTCAGTCGCTTGGAAGTATTGGAAGTAAATGCTAGACCCATCTTGCCTGTGGAGATGGAAAGTAGAGAAGAAAAAAAAAAAAAACAAATGCCCGACGTTGAAACCAACCCCGAACCGCCCTCGTCTTTCCTTTTCCCCTTTCTCTAGGCGTCCGCTTTTATATGTTCCCGTAATTCGCATATCAGGGGGCCCACGGACTAGACCGTGGTCTTCAGTGCTCGGACTTTTGGAGAGGAAATGGCAGTCTCGGCCTTCCTCTTTCCCAACACCGGCTCTGGTGTACGACGAGTGAAGGCCGGCGTGCCCTCGCGATCTCTGGTCGCCTCTGCGTGACAAGACGCGTGAAATACCCTGTTGCCAACCAAGACGGCGTCAAGCCATACCCATTCTTGGGCTGTGTCGAGCCATTTGTTTTCAAACTTCTCCTGGCAGATCGGGCAAACGGTGTTGGTGCCACTCGCAGGATCCGGAACGGGGATATACTTGGGTCCTTCATCCGCCTCCAGAGCCTGTTTGGCACCATCCTCAGGCGCGGCGACATGATCCGAGTCAACCACCTCGCGCGAACGGAGCCAGTCCTGGGGAAAGGGGGGGGGGGAGGGGTTGTTAGTTGGAAATACGAAGCAATAAATGGTGACATCGACTCGGTCGTAGGGTCTGAAGGGAGACATACCTGATGATCCACGTACCAACTGCGGTGCGTGCCACGTTTCTCTGCTTCGGTGGTCCTTTGGTGAACACGAAAGTGCCAGTCCATGTGGGCCATCTTCTTTTTCTTGCCTTGCTCGTCGTTCCTGAAGCGTCTTCCGCACTGTGTGCACGGCGGCCCGAGGTTTTCATAGAGTGATGCAATGGCATCGGGGCGGTATCTGGTGTCTTCATGTTAGCCCCGTTGTTCTTGGCTCGTTCTTTGCAGAATGGGAGGCACAAACTGCTGCTTGAGCGCCGTCTCGTTCAGACCGCCATGGTTGACGGGCGTGGGCCCCTCGTGGCCGGCGGCCGCCTTTGCTGAGGCCAGAATGCTGGATATGTTTGGCGGTAAGATCGGCTGAGGCACCGGCGGAGGACGGCCGATCGCCGGCGCGCCCGTGTTCGCCGGTGTTCCGGACTGCAGCATGCCGGCCTGACGAAGTTGTTCTAGCAAGGCTAGCGGGTTTTGCGGTGGCGGCTTGGCCGCCCCTGTAAAACCACTCGGAGGCGGTGATGACCGGATCGACGGAGGAGCTGTGAAGGAAGGCGGCGTAGGTGCCGACGCCGACGCCGCACCCTGAGACGCAGTCGCCTGTCTCGCCATCAAGGCCGCCATTGCCCCGGGACCGAGAAGGGAGTCGAGCGTCACTTGCGGCTTTTGCTCAGGCGCCGAAGCTGGACTTGGGGTTACGGATGCAAAGTGAGGCGGCATATATCCTGGAACTAGACTAGAGTTCTGGGCTGAAGGTGCTTTCCTCGTCACGGCAGCAAGTTCAGTTACTTTGTTTTTAATGAGCTCAAGCTGGTCAGGAGGCAGACTTGTACGTTGCACAATCCCTTGCAGGTCGAGCAGAGCTCTAAGTCTGTTTTGAATACTAGCATCATGTGGGTTCTGAGTGAACTCTGCCTTCATGGCAACAATCAAGTTCTGAATGTCATTACTCAACGTTTCTACGCTTATTCCGACCGGTAAGGCTGCCCCGGCAGGCCCGTACGGCCCGGCAAGGGGAGGTGGGAAAGAAACGGAAACCGGTGCGGATCCAGCAGGTTGATGAGCTGGAGAGTTGACGTGGAACTGGTCGTGGGTTAGATTAGTCACAAACTGGGCAGGATGAGCCTGGGCAGGATGAGGATTTACCTGGGGCTGGCCAGGATACATGAGTGGCTCGCCTGGTCGTGCTCCGTTTGTGTAGGGGTACTGCGGCTGCGGATAGACTCCCGTTGGCGCTCCTTGGCCTCGCATTCCGGGAGGCGTAGGTGTGTTCCGGTGCGGCATCATGACCGGCCGAGGTCTTCCTGGGATCGGGCCTTGCGACGGCATTGTCGCTGCTCTGGCTTTCATCAGAGCAATCTCGATGGGACGGACTAGCTCATGTGAGAAGACTGGCCTCGTATCCATTGACCCGGGAACTGGGTCCTTCCACGTTCGAAGCATTTCCTCCATCTTCCTTCGTACGGCGCTGTCCACGACGGCATACGATTCCATGAATGTCTTGAACAGGTTGCGGCCGAAATAAAGCGTGTAGGGAGTCCCCACATTCTTCACGATGGAGTCCAGGACGTAGAGAGATGGAAGTTTCTTGCTTGGCGGGGCCTAGAGTTGGGCATTAGCTGCTTTATCCTATTCCAACGCAACCGAGGTCTCGCTGACCAGGGAAGCAGGGAGTCGATCGAGTTTTACGGTACCTGCAAAATATGCTGCTGGAGAACCTCGGCAATCGCCAATGCGTGTTCCGTATTCTCACGCGCAATCACCGTCAGGTTGCTGATCTCAAACCGCATGTTTGAAGAGAGATCCTCCAAGGCATGGCGGTAATCCTCCGCAACTTCATCGGCTTCTGCGGCCATGGTTTTAACCCTTTCTTTGTCTCAAGGGGGGGGGGGGGGGGGGATGAGGAGAGAAAGAGAGACGAAAAGAAAGAAAAAGAAAAAAAGAGAAAAAGGAGAAAGGAAAAGTAGAGAAAAGAAAGAGATGGAACGTGGTTGTCACCAGAATAGAAAATTCACCCTCTACCCGCCTAAGCAGGATGAAGTTTGGAACGTGGCACCGTCGTTTTCAAACTTGCGGCACGTTGGCTTTAACAAGGTAGCGGTAGCGTACTTGGGTTCAAAACAAGGCAACAAGAACCAAGGATAGGGCAAGTTGTATAACGTGGTAGATATTGTCACAAAATTTTCCTTCGCCCAATCGCTTCCCGCCCCGCCGACGTTGAGGAGCAGCCCCCTTGCTAATCTGGTGCGATGCCCCAGAGATGAATTGGTCTAGCTCACTGTCATGCTTGGGATACTGTGGTGTGAGGAATTAGAGTGAAGACGTCTCTGTACAAGACGACGGTCGAGATGATATGAACGAGGTGCAATTGTTGTCCCAGTTTGCGACGGATGAGGCAATACGCAATGAGACACGAGAGAAACACGTTGAAATGCGCGGATCGCGTGGTCGACAATGAGGTGCTTCGACGGGATTTTCGATTTTCAACGAGGCGTATGTTCTATTTGATCGGTCGCAATTCCGTGTATGGCTGGCGAAATGTCGTCTGTCTGTACGTCTTGCCGACGTTGCAGATTGTACTGGCCACGATCAGGTTGGGTCGAGATTGCGTGGGTTGAAGGAGGGATGAGAAGTGTGCTCAGCTTCTCCGACGGCCTGGGCCGATGAGGTGACGACGAGCGGTTAATGGTCACGTGCGCAACGGATAAGTTACTACTACATACATAGTAGTACTAGTATGTGCATAGATAGTACGTCTGTCCCGTTATTCGTTATTCCCTCAAGACACGGCTCCACCCCTCCAACGTCCTTTGGGATCAAGCGAACTCTTTGTTCATTCATGGTCTCTGCACCTCGATGTCTCATTTGATGATTCATTCGACAAGAGAATCAGAAGCAGTTGGTCACGCAGCGCGCAAAAGACCCAGCCGTACTGCAAAAAAGCGAACGATGCTCGAAATCATCCACCCCAGCGGGAAAGATGAATCACGCCAACAACATCACAGTGGCCACGATGCTGTAAAACTCACCACGGGCCAGGGGAGGTGTCATCAAACAAACTTGTGAGGAGCCCTGCCAGCTTTTCATTGACGCCGTGGACGTAACGCTCTCCCTCATCCGCCAAAAGGGGACAATGCTGGGTCCGCAAACAGCGCATAAGCCACGCAAACATCGATATATCGTACCCGGGGGGGGGGGGGGGGGGGGGGGCGTTAAATTTAATT
>JABAEC010000025.1:118892-179222 GCA_013435705.1 Claviceps paspali
CCCCCCCCCCCCCCCCCCCCCCCCCCCCCCCCCCCCCCCCCCCCCCCCCCCCCCCCCCCCCCCCCCCCCCCCCCCCCCCCCCCCGTTCAATTTCTATGTTGGGGACAATCGTCTGTGCCTCCTAAGCTTCGGTGGCCAATGCCCATGATCCATCGGCCATGGCACCTTGGCAGCCGAACAAAGAAAGGACTTTCCCGCCGTTGACGGGCGATGATGGACGACCACCCCCACCGAGCTTCTCCATGGAATCAACGCAATCAAGGATCCGCTGCTAGACTCAACCTGTCTTTGGACTTTTTGCGTCGACTTCACTGTGTAACTAAGAGTGTGTGTGCTGGTCTATACATTTTACGCGTACATGACCGGAGCCACCACCCACCTCGCTGTCGGAGCACTGAGCAAAGCACACCCATATCCGAAACGACTGATCCCTTACTTATCACACAGCTCCCAACACGCGAAAAACGGTATTCAGGATAACAAAAGAGCGCCCCGCGCATTCCAGACCGGCCTCGACCTTGGGAAGCAACGTCATGCATGTCTTGATGATGACTGACGCAAACCATTTCCATCGCACAAAGGATGTCAAATCCTGCGGCCCGGCCCGGTCTGTAGCTCCCCAAGGACGTCCAGCATCCGATGGCATTTCTCTACCAGGTACCAGGGAGTGAGTGGGTAGCCGGCCACAACCTAGCAGATGGAGACAAGGTCATCCCGTCGGCGACAAAGTCGATCCTTGCAGCAATGTTCTCAATTCTAGCAGCCTCCGGGCAGAGAGGTTTGTCGCAGCATTGTCTCGATACAGGAGGCAGCAACAACTCGAGCTTGGTCTAGCGTTGGGAGTTGAACAAGGTGATTTGCCCACGGGCCAGACTTTGCTGCACGATGGCACTCTCAACAATCCTCTTCTGCCGTGCACTAAATGATGATATAATTACATCAAGATCAGTAACTTCGGTGGGGAAGAAAGCCCTGCGGTTCCATCGTCATCAATCTGGATCAAGTCCCCCTCCTTCCACTCCTTTTCCCTTCGCGGCCCGAACTCAAACCCATTCATCCATCATGTGACCTGGAACAATGCCCGGCTTTGCACCCTTCACAAAGGTGGGCTTCATGAGGAGGACCTTTCTTTTCGTTGTAAGAGGGTGGGGGAGGATAATGGCCGGACCATTTTCGAAGCCGGTAGGCGATCCTCTCTGCGTAGGAATTGACATCCAGGAAGGGTCTGCTAAGGGAGTTGCACCCACGGCAGCGCTGGTGATAGACACGGGCATTGTATGTATTCCCAGCATACATACGTATCGTGATGGCAATCATTTTACTCGACCATCCGTCGCTGCCGCACCTAGGGTTGGTGCACTTGAAACTGCCCATGATGTTCGTGTCGTACTCTTTAATGCAGCTTGTTGGATCGTCCGCATGGCGAAACTTGAAATGCAGACCGTGCAGCTCGAGCAGTGACGAGACATCCTTGTGCAGTGCCACAAACATGGACCATTTCGGAGGGTTGTAGGTCGATTTTTTCCTCGCCATTGTGTGTGGTTGTTGTATCTGCCGAAACAGCGTCAGGGGTCTCTCATGGAGAAAAAGAACGTAAGCCCATGTGGCTTGTATCGTCTCAAGAGGGCGAGGAAGAGGAAAAGAAAGAGGAAAGAGAAGAAGAAGGGAAAGAAACAAAAAAGATCAATCCGCTCTTTTGTCCAAGTTACCCCACGAGAAATAATACAGAGATCATAAAGGGGGGGAAGAGCAGTTTACATAGTACCACAACTTGTTTATTTTTTTTTAAAAAAAAATTCAAGACGATATTCATTCATCGCGTGCATTCACGGCCAGTGGCAGCACAGCAATGAATTTCACATGAGTGCCCAGTATCAAACGCAACGCTCATGCTCAATGACGATGCGGCGCAAACGGATGAGACACTTTTGCTGAGGTGCAGCCACCACAACTATGTGTACTGTGTACAGCACGATTCACTGCCGCACGTTGGTACCAATGATCTGACATATTTCTGTCACCTTGCCAAGTGACAACACAAAGGGGTGGACCGAGGACGCTACTTTCTGACGGGCTGCAGAAATACTGCGTCTTTCCGCGATACCTCTCTGATGTGTTGGCAAGTCTCGAGAAGTGATTCCACTGCGTTGCGAGGCCAAAGTTGAGATGCTTTCTCCTTTGTTAAACAACGTATAGATTCCAATCCATAATTTTGGGTATCTAACTCTAGAAATACAAGCACAAACAGCAGCCTCTTTCTCGGCTTTCGTTGGGGGGGGGGCTCTGCCCTCATCGACCTTGTCGATAAATTCTGTCCTTGGCTGCCTCTCCCTTCGGACTCGTGTTTGCCACTCAGAATCGGGACAAGTGAGCTTCGGAATACATGCTGCTCTGGCCACTGTTCTTGAACATCGGGTGCAGGGAATCGTCGGGACGTATAACGTGAGGTGCAATCGGGCTCCGCCGATCATTGTGGCCAGCGTCGCGCTCAATGTCTAGGTGAGCTGGGGTTGGGCCGCTGATAATGGGGCGCTCGGGTTTGTTCTCACCAGTTTCCTTCTTGGCCTTCCCCCAGATGGCGTTGTAGATCTTGCTCGATGTCTTTTCGTCCACCTTGTAAGACTGCGACGCCGTGCTGGAGGAATAGTCGGGCAGCGTCTCCCGTCCGTTCTTGGCCAGAGCGCCGTGGTCGCGGATGTCGCGCGAGTTGATGCCCTCCTTTCCATCGCGCCAGATGGCAGAACCAATCATGTACAGGAGACCAAAGACCAGGCAGAGAATAGACGAGGCCAGCACGAGCTTGAAGTAGTGCGGACCCAGATTCTCCGAATCGCTGGCGGGTTTGTTAAGGCAGCCGAGCAGGTTGCAGCCGACGACGACCATGGCAATGCCGTACCACAAGTGGCCGTGCAAGTCGGACAGGACCGGCCATGTCCGTCTGTAGTAGCTCTGGATGGCACTGATGGGCAGTTCCGATGCGAGGAGGAAGACGGAGATGAAGGACGTGAAGGCGAGAGAAGTGCATTCGAAGACGAAGTAGGGCCGGTCCTTGTTCGTCTTGATGGCGAGGAGCCAGCAAGAAGCGGCAACGGCGGAGAGAGTGATGATGGAAAAGACTCGGAGGATTTGGAGAACGACCATGCCAGCCACCTTGATGGTGGCCGGCTTAAAGAGCTTGATGAGGATCATCCAAATCATGATGGGCGCTTTGGAACGAGAGAAGGCTGGTTCATCGGATGGCAGATTAGAGACGGATCAAATTCATCTTCATTCCTCGCCATGGGAAGGTTTCTATGGCAGTATACCTATTCAAAAAAAGAGAGAAGGAAAAAAAGAGAAAAGAACCGCCGGCTGTTATATAGGCACGCAAGCAAAGGATTCTCTGTTCGAGATGAAAAGAAGAGCGAGCAGATTTTCGTTGATTTCGACGTTGAAAAGGACGTTTTCCGGTGAGAGATATCTCGTGAAGCCCGTATAAGAGACGTTGGAAGGCAAAGGATTGGATGTGCACAACCAGCCAAGGGGGAGCCAGCTCCAGAGAGGAATAGAAGAAAAAAAGAAAAACTTTATAAGAAGCGCGTGACGAGAACGAATGCAAAGATGAGAATGAAGATGAGGATGAAAAAAAGAAAAGCGCGCGAGTTCGACGAAAGAAAAAGAAAAATAAGGCTGAGAGAAAAAGGGGGGGGGGATTCCGGACGGTCTTTAATACACCATTGTCGCTGAGAGGATAATAGGAAGGAAGTCTCAGACAGCCGGGCCGCAGCTGGTCTTTTGTATCACCTCGGACTCCCTCACCGATACAGCAGTGAACAGTCGCGACAGGGCAGAAAGGCTGATTCACGGACACGACCTTTCCGGGCGAGCAAAACGTCGTCGAGGCAGGTCCTGGAATCGCCATTGCAAGGGCAGGTGGGAGGGAACAAGACAAACGCTCGCGCCGGCGGCTGCTGCAGAATCAGAAATCTCAACGACTGGATCGGACTGGCCCTGGGCGCGGGCGAACAAGCGCTGGGAAACCCAACAAGGCGAGGCAGGGTCTCGGACTGGAACAAAAAAGGCCAAAGGAGGAGGGACGTTTCATGGCCGACGAGGAGGGCCACGATGAATCCACGACGGCCGAACAGCCCACTCCGCCGACCGGGGGGGGTGTGAGGACGGCATGGCGCTTTGCTCGACGGCCAATGAAACCCAAGATGCAGGGTGAAGAGAAAAGAGACGGGTCGCAGGAGCCCGGCGTGGCGGCAGGTCGAGTGGCCAGCAGATGCGGCATGACCGTGACATGAAAATGAAAGTTTGGCGGTTTGACGGCTTCGCTTCGTTTCGTTTCACACGCAGGCGTCTCGCTGTCGCGGGGCTCTGTGCCCTCTATTGATTACTTGAGAATAACCATGAATGAGAGCCAGAGCAGCAGCCGCCGGGCGATGGAACCCCTGCAGCCCCCCACTGCAGGTGTACGTAGTAGTAGGTAGTACTCATAGTAGCCACTGCAGTCCACTGTGGCCACTGTAGTACACTGTAGCCAGCCACTGTAGCCGCCGGGCCACTCTGCTTTGCACTGTGACGTGACGCCAAGGCAGGAGTTTTTTTCGCGCTTCACTGGCCCGCACCGTCTTTGTTCCTCCCAGGTGAAGAATGGTAAGGTAAAAAAGAGAAAAGTGAAAAAAAAAACAGAAAAAGAAAAAGAAAAAAAAAATACCAAGAAGCGCAAGCAGCTTGAAAGCCCATTCCCGCACCACAAAGCCAAAGAGCCCGCACCGAACAGAGTCGCCCCCTGCAACATCGGCAGGAATCGGCAGGAATCTTCTCTGCACAATGGAAAAGGCAGCCAGTCCTGCCAAGGCCCCAAACTGTAACACCTGATTGGCTGGTGTTTTCTGGCCAATCACTCGGGACTTCATTCAAACATGCCCCACCGATCTGTCCAGCGATCGTCCCGATCCGTCCATCTTTTTTCTTTCTCCTTCCATCCAGCGTGTCGCCCTTCCAGCAATCCACCTCGGCGTGCATCG
Source organism: Claviceps paspali (assembly GCA_013435705.1). Lineage (NCBI taxonomy): Eukaryota > Fungi > Ascomycota > Sordariomycetes > Hypocreales > Clavicipitaceae > Claviceps > Claviceps paspali. The sequence goes on from JABAEC010000025.1 coordinate 123,905, forward strand.
TGGGAAAAAAAGCCTCCCTCCCCCCTTTCCTACCCGTCGAACCCGTCGAACCAAGCTGCCCGCTGCCCGCTGCCCGCTCGCCATCCCACCACAGCCTATAGAGATACCCATGGCCCGAGGCAACCAGCGCGACAAGGCCCGTGAGGCCAACCAGAAAAAGTTGGCCTCCATGGTACGAACGAAGCCGATCCCCCGCGCCTACGCACCCCTCGCCCCGATGAACAAGCATCCGTCTCTTCTCCCCCTCCGCTCAATTTCGTCTCGTCGACTGTGTGCAACATCATGCTGATTGGCGCCGTCTTGCCGCGGAACAGAAAAAGGGCAACTCGATGAGCGGTTCCGAAATGCAGCGTGCCAAGGAAAGCGCCGCTGAGATTATGCGAGCAAAGCAGGCGGCAGGTAAGTTTGTGCATCGGAGCTTGCCTCGGCTCGCTTTCGCCCCCCTCTTTCGTCCTCCAGCTTGGCGGCCACCACTGGTTTTTATTTTCAGAGTCGGCCGGCATCCACACGATGAAGAAAGCTGCCGCTGACGCCATGTCTCTTTTCTCATTTTTCTTTGTTTCCCACTCAACAGCTGAAGCCAAGAGAGCCGAGGCTGCTGCCAAGAAGTGAACCCGTGTCAACCAGTTCGCGTTTTGGCTCTTCCAAGTCTCGTGTACTGACGACGCAAACGTGATTATGCGACCACCTGCTTCTCTGGCGTACAACCGAGGCCGACGGGGGTCGTCTCGCATCAAGACAGGACGGCGGTGGTGTGTGCGTGCATGCATGTGTGCATGTTTGTGTGACTCTTCTTTTTCAAAGTGGGCGTTCTGGTTCTTCGTTCGGGTAGGCTTATAATATAAACTATCATTCTGACTACCCATTATGTTTAATCGCTTTTTTTTGTATAATCTCATGAAAATTGCTCACCACTAGGTAAGCAGGCACCTGGCACCCGTACGCAGACGTTGTATTTTAGGTGCACATGCCGCTGGTTGACAAAGAGGCCTTTGAATCCGAGCACACGGATAATTCCACATAATGGACCGCGAGAATGGTGTATTGTTTTTAAGAAAAAGATTTTCCGGTCTGTTCTCCGTTGGAAAGGGCACTATGGCAACAAATGGATGGCTGTTCAGCCTGGTCTTTGATTCTGCTGCTGCTGTCCTTCGAATAGCCCAGTGTAGTACCCCGCGTAGTACCACGACATCAACAGTTTCTTGAGTCCTTCATCACGTACTATCACGATGGTCAGCATTTTCTCCCTTGGCCTTTTTACACAGAGGAAGAGGAAGAAAAGGAAAAGAGGCATACTTGAACCTAGGAGGACCTGAGGAGGTGGTGCAATTGGAGCGGCTGCTGCTGCGGGTTGTTGTTCCGCACTCTCGATTTTGTCCTGTCTCTCAACCAAGGTTTTTTTTTTTTTCCTTTGTTAGTTCTCTCCAAATGCCAAACGACGAAGAGGCGCCGTGTACGATACACCATGGTACCTGCCGCTGGTCATTCTCGTCTGCTAGGCCAGGGCAAGAGATGGGCAAGGGGGAGACGTACAGGCTGAGCATCTTCGGGGCTCGGATCCAAACCCTCGATTTCGGGCGATGTAGTGTCTTGGGTATGCTCTCTTTGAAGTCGCGTCAACTTTCACTAGTCATTTTGAGACGTGGGACAGTGGCTGGTACGCATAGATGGCATGCGGTGACGTACGGAAGATCACGGACACTGCCTCCCTTGGCGAAGACGCTGTGGTATTTCTTTGATTTGAATATTTAGATAATTAGTCCATGTCAACGACAAGGAGGAGGCGAGGCTGGGTCATATTGGTTTTGTCTTGTGCGGGTCGAAGGGGAGTCGCACCTTGTACTCGGCGAGGGCCTCGTTCCAGGAGTCGATGAGCGCAGAGTCATCCCAGACCTCCTCATGGCTAAGATTATTTTGGTCGCTGGCCATTGCTCTTTCTGGTGGCTGCTTGCTCTCCCGCGTTGCTGACTTGGTGATGTGAAGTAAAAAGTGAGTAGTTTTCTTTTTTTTTTTTTGTGGTACACCGAACACGAGTTTATTTCGCAGGCGGATGGGTCATGGGGAATGCGGAACGGAGTCCCCCTTTTTTTTCTAGGCAACTGAGCAGAACGAGTAGTACATTTTTATGCAATTTCTCTACATTCAACCCATCGCTCACATGTTGTCACGAGTTCAACGTCGACGAGAGCCGCGACACGAAACTCAACCCGACCATTCTGAGAAGGGCTAGCCTAATCCAGACGAGCCTCTGATACGCGGGGGCCATGAACTGATACATCGATATGCGCTGCTCACCGCTCTTGGATACGGCAGAATCGTTTTTTTTTTTTCCTAGTCGCCGCCTCTGTTTGCTCTATGGGCAGGCGGCCAGATGTTGATGCAGCAAGCATATCAAATCCAGTCCCAAAAATGGCACCCGAACTTAGAAAAAGAAAATGTAAGCGCTCAGGCGAAAAAAAAAAAAAAAAACCTTCCGACGATATTTCTCTTCGTAGCTAAAAACTTTCGCTCAATTAGCCATTCCCGAAGCCCAGAAGAGCAACGGCGTCGCCAAGGCTGCTGAGAAGCCCGCGCCAAAGGCCAAGGGCAAGAGAAAAGGTAAGAATTGCGCTTATGAGAAGAAAAAAAATTCGGATTCACATTGTACCACATATTTCTCGTCATGTCACGCGAACTCAGTTCTGATTTCAACCCCGCAGCCGCCGAGGATGCCTCTCCCGCGTCAGTAAAGAAGCAGAAGCCGGCGAAAAAGACCGCCGCTTCGATAAAGGCCGCTGAGAAGTCGACCAAGATTACCGAGAAGCCGGCCAAGGTCACCAAAAAATCGGCCAAGGTCACCGAGAAGCCGGCCAAGGCCGAAAAGAAGGAGAAGGAGGTGCAAAACGAGGAGGACAGCGAGAAGGACGAGCAGGATGAGGGCGTGCTGCAGATAGACGCCGATTCGGATGGCTCTGATGACGAAACCAACGAAAACGTCGAGAAATTGGCCGCCGAGGTCGACTCTGAGGACGAAGCACCCGTTGACGAGGCGCTGTCCTTCAAGCCTGGTCAGAGCGTGGGGAAGGCTCCCATCGTGTCCAAGGACCTTGTCAAGCTCGCAAAGGCCCCTACGGGCGAGCCCGGCGTGGTGTACATTGGCCGGATTCCCCACGGATTCTACGAGCACCAGATGAGGCAATATCTTTCGCAGTTTGGTCCCGTCACGCGGGTCCGCCTGTCGAGAAACAAAAAGACTGGCGCGAGCAAGCACTTTGCCTTTGTCGAGTTTGAAGAGTCCAGCACGGCTGAAATTGTCGCCAAAACTATGGACAACTACTTGCTGTTCGGACATATTCTCAAATGCAAGACGATTCCCAAAGAACAGGTCCACGAGGATCTGTTCAAGGGCGCCAACACACGGTTCAAGGTGATTCCGCGGAACAAGATGGCTGGATTGAAGCTGCAAAAACCGCAGAGTGAGTCTGCTTGGATGGCCAAGATATCCAAAGAAAAGATCAAGCGGGCTCAGCAAGCAGCCAAGCTACAGGAGATGGGTTACGAATTTGAGGCTCCGGATCTGAAACCCTTGCCGACTCCCCAGCCTGCTTCTGCTGATGCTGATGTCAGTGAGGGCGCTGTTGAGGAGCCTGCCAAGGCCATCGAGGCTGCTCCCCCTGTGGAAAAGGAAGAGGTCCCCGAGGCAGAAGCGACGGTATCAAAGTCGAAAAGTAACCAGATTGAAGCCAAACCCGAGTCTGTGCCCTCTCTGAAGAAGAAAACCGGAAAAGCTGCAAAGGGCAAAGGAAAGAAGGGCAAGGCGTGAACAGTGTTCCCTACATGTTTGGAAATACGATTACGGACAGTTCTTTTTTTTTTTGTTTTTTTTTCTTCCTCCTTCGTTGAATTGATCGGCAACGGCGCAACCAGGTAGTTCTATTGTACACAAGTCGCTTTCCATTTTTTTGCCGTTGCATATTGTCTATATTTCCGATGAGAGTCTCCTGGGCTTTTGCTAGACTCTCACGAGGACATTTTTTTTTCCAATCACAGCCACGTTACATACAAGTCACGGAAGACGAAGATACAAAAAAAAATTAGTTCATAAAATGTACGCACATAAGCGAACCCACAGCACTCATGACAAACCGCACCGTCCTTGTCTCACGAAAGAGACGAGAGCGGGTAAGGCGAGCAAGCAATGGGATTATGAAAGGCGAGGGGGAAACCCCGCTCTACTTCGCGCAAGGGGATGAATAAAATGAAGTTTGGTATTTTACTCGGGTAGGTCGAGCGCGAAGATTGATTGTAAGATGAAGAAGGGAAAAGGAAAGAAAAAAAAAAAAGTCCAAAAGCATGCTGGGGTTAAATGCTGGGCGGGTCGCCCCACATGGTAATGAACTTACATGACTTTCATTCGACGACTTCATTCGACGGCGAGCCTGGCCGATGGCAGCGGGCGACCCCACTAATCCGTTAGCCGCCGGCCATCATTCGCTGACGACTTGGCGGTTCCAGTGAGTGACCAGTGACTGATGGATGACCTAAAGTCATTGATTGCGTCGCAGAACCTCGTCATGGTCTCAGGTTCTTGCCATCACAACGCCAGACAAGTTGCTCCGCAATCCCCATCTTCCGCAGGACACAACTCGACTGCATGCACACACAGACCGCTTCACTGCCGTGGCCTGGCTTCGAACATGTCCTCGAATTCTGCTGCTGACACAATGCACACGGCCAATTCAGGTTTGTAGTACACCATCCGCACTTCCACGTTTGCTCGTCCCTCACTGGCTACCGTGTCCTGACCAAGCGACCTCTCGTGGAGGAGGGCGCACCCCGTCACAGCGTTGAAAAAGAAGAACAACAAGAAGAGGCACACAGCCAATAAGAGCAAAGATGCTACTCTGAGGAGCAATGGCGATGCGCGTCCGAGAAAAGAGGAGCATGGCAATGATGACGAGTCGGAAGCTGTAAGTTTCCACGTTTGTGGCCCGAGGTTGCAGGCAGAGGCCCACGGCATCGACTGCGAGTTTCTGACGCCGAGTTCCTCCAAAGGACGTCCCCGAAGAAACGAGGGAAATCAGTTCCCCCAGAGGCAACGGCCGCCTCGCCGTAGAACCAGCCCAGACAGATGTCGGCGGTTCGCACGACTCGGACCCGACGGCGAAGCTGGAAGCGATGAGCAAGGAACGAGAAGCACTACGGGCAGAGGTGGAAGAGCTCCGCAAACAGCTCGAAAGCATCCAAACCACGCACGAGCTGGAGGTGGCCCAGCTGAAGACGGACCTCGAGGACAGCAACTCGGCCAAGGAACATGCAGAAGAACAATACCAAACTCTGCTCGAACGGGTCGAGAAGATCAAGGAATCTCTCAGCGACAGGCTAAAACGCGACAAGGCGGAGCTCGAAGAAGCGAGGGAGCGCATAGAGGAGCTAGAGTCCCTGAACGAGCAGCTCCGGGGCTCGGCGCAATCCACGGGCGATGATGTCGACAAACTGAAGCAGGAGTTGCAGGACGCACAGAGGGAGCTGACCACCCTCCGAAGCCGGAACAATCTGTCGGCGCACAACTGGCACAAGGAAAAGGAGGAGCTCACGAGGACGGTCCACAATCTAAAGGAGGAGATTGAGACGACGGCGAATGCCATGGGCGAGTGGGAGGTCCTGGCCATGGAGGAGCGCTCCATCAGACAGAACCTCGCCGACAAGGTGGGCGACCTCGAGGAACAGATCGAGACGCTCAAGAAAAACTACGAGGCCGCCGCCGCGGACCGTGACAACCAGTCGACCCTGGTGGACAATTTGCAAAACGCCCTGCGCGAGATCCAGGAGGCGAGAAGGAAGGAGCTCCGGGACATGGTGGAAACGACCGAGGCGCAGCTCCAGGCACACAAGGCGCTTGTCCAGCAGGCAGAGGCGCGAGCCACGGACGCCGAGGAGGCCAGGGAGGTGACGGCCAAGGAACTGGAGCGGACGGCACCCTTCGAGAAGGAGGTCAAGGAGAAGAACTTGCTCATCGGCAAGTTGCGACACGAGGCCATAGTCTTGAATGATCACCTGACCAAGGCCTTGAGATATCTCAAAAAGACGAAGCCGGATGAAAACGTCGACAGGTGTGTTTTCTTTCTCTTTTTCATTTGTCCCTTTCTCTCCTCCTCCTCCCAGCACATGTTGCCTCAAGGAAACGCTGACCAACACACCGTCTCAGGCAAGTCGTGACAAACCACCTTCTCCACTTTCTCACCCTCGACCGCGGCGACGCCAAACGCTTCCAGGTCCTGCAAGTCATGGCCGGCTACCTCAACTGGACCGACGAGCAGCGCGAACAAGCCGGTCTCGCCCGGCCGGGCGCCTCGACAGGCACTCTCCGCCTGCCACCCAGTCCCTTCCACAGAACGCCCAGCTCGCCGTCTCTGAGCACGGACATCTTCTCAGAACCTTCTTCGGCCAAGGACCGTGAATCGCTCGCCGAGCTCTGGGCTGGTTTCCTGGAGAGAAGCGCGCAGGAGGGCATCTCGCCCGACGACACACCGGCACCGGCGCCAGGAGGGTCCTCTCGCAAGAACAGCAGCGTCAACAGCATGGCCACGAGACATGCAGATTCGAAATAGTGTCGCGACGAGGGTTCGCGCAGCCTCCCCTGACGCCATCATCTTCCACCGAATGGCATGGTGCGGCATGACTCGGGTCTCCGTGTGGGATGGCAGAGCCTGACGTCTCCACGATTGGGATGGCCAGAGGCGCGCGGAGAAGACAGGAGAAGGTCCACCAGCAGGCGGCACGGCAACAAACCATATATGCATATATAAAAAGCCCCTACCGATGCCTTTGACGCGTGTTTTGCGTTTTGCCCTTGAACGTCTTTCTGTATTCTCGGCGCATAACTGCACACGTGTGTGTGTGTGTGTGTGTGTGTGTGTGTGTGTGTGGCGGTTTTCTGTGAAAATACCATGTGTGCTAGTTCGTTGCCAAGAAGATGCATGCACCATATATGCACGCGGGGGATGGTCTTTCTATGCATGTGTGTGTGTGTGTATATATATATATATATATATATACCAATATGTCTGTGAAGATGCGCCCTCAGACGTTTCGAAACGCCGCATGTGTACTCGGAGTTCCCAAGGACAAAACAAACAAGAACAAACCGTAATGAAACCCACAAAAAACACATGTATATATACCGCCTTGGACTTGGTCATTTCTTTTTCTCGTATAACCCAACCAACCCCCCCCCTCACCATCCTTCCCTTTCCGTTTCTTTCGCACGCCCATCACTTCTGTTTGTTTTCGCCGGCGAAAAAAGCATCCAAGACACCGTCCGTGTAGGTGGCGGCTTCCTTGTTGATGGAGTCGATGTCGATGCGCTGGCTCAGGGCGTTGTTGACGCCCTCGACGACGTCTCTCTGCTCCATGGCGGCGCGCATCAGGCTCGTCTCGTGGGCCCAGTACTCCTGGCAGCGGCGGCGCAGGTCGTCGTCCCGCATGGCGGTGTTGTTGATGATGCCGACGGCGCTGAGGCGGCTCCTCGCGGCGGACAGCTGGGCGGTCAGGCGGGCGATGCGGACCGAGGGCGAGGGGGCGCGGACGAAGGCGCGGTTCGTGGACGACACGTACAGGAGCCATCCCAGGAGGGCGTCGAGGGCGCAGAGGGCCAAGAGGCGGTAGACGCGGGTGGACCAGTGGAAGAAGTTGACGTCGGCGAGGCGCAGGGCCCTGGCGCTGGCCTGGTGGTCGTGGGACCAGAGGGAGAAGGCGTCCAGGACGGCGAGGCCCATGGCGGCCGTGGTGGCGAGCGCGCGCCACCGGGAGCCGTGCGCGCCCGTGAGGGGAGAGCTCGTCGCGGCGGCCACGGCCACCAGGTTCGCGAGGTGGACGGCCAGCACCGGCGGCAGCGCATACTGGAGGTAGCTGCCCGGGTGGTCGGCGGTGCAGAACGGACACTCGGCGAGGGCGTCGGGCCCGAACCGCAGGTAGAGCAGCCGGCTCTCGAGGTTGACGAACTTGGCCCGCAGGGCGAGGTCCGTCCGCGTGAGGACGTTGCCCGGCCGCAGCGCCGCCACCCGGTTGAACAGCACATCCACGGGGATCTGGAGCCTGCTCTGCGTCCGCACGAAGATGTTCTCGGGCGCGAACCCCGGCAGCGTCAGAACCAGATACGCGGCCGCGAGAGCGAACAGCAGCCCGAGAGCGAGACGCACACCCCGAGGAGCCGGCCGAACCACCTGCTGCTCATCGCACCGGGAGGACGGAGACGCGCCCCCCCCCGTTCGCACGGCCCGGAACCACGACACGCCCTTGGGGACAAGCAACGGCGCCAATATGAGAGCGAAGGTGCCGATCCTGAAGAAGAAGAAGAAGACGACATCGCCATGAGCTCCTTGCCCGGCTGACACTTTGGAGAGGAGGGGGGGGCTGTCCCGAGTTTGCGGACGACTCACGACTCCCAGGGGACCGTCGCCATGGCGGACGGAGAAAAGAAAAGAAGAGCGTTCTTGTCTTGTTTGGAGAGGAAACGTCGTCGAGAGGATGCGGCGTGACGAGGTCTCGCGTTGAAAAAGAAAAAAAGAAAAAGAAGAGGCGGCGGCAAAATCTGGCTTTCTTTTACTTTTACTTCTTTTTTTTGACAGAAAACAAACAGGTTGTCGTTGTTGTTTGTCGCTGTCGGCTGGGTGGGGCACCTCTGGTTTCCGTTCTGAATCAGAAAGTCTAGTAAGTACTGGTACTACTAAGTACTAGTACTACTAGTAGTAGTACTGATGATACTCATACTATCATGTACTAAGAAGTAGGTACTACTATGTCTTATTGTACTAACTAAAGTACTGAGTACTAGTAGTAGTAATATAGTACAGCAAAAGACAAAAAAGCAACATGTGGGGCCCCCGTCCCTCTTTAAAAACCACACCACCACGCGAGCTTCATCCCAAGGAAACCCTTTTCTTCCTTTCTCTCTTCCCACGCACAACTCCATTCTCTTCTCTCGCGCAACAGCCGCGCAACCACCACCACATGTGTGCTACTATACTTGAAGGCCATAGCGTCCACTTTCAATACGATTTTACTTCATCTTCCACAGCGCCGTTGGCCTCTTTCCCGTGCGCTCGTGTATGCGACTCGTGCCGTGTTTTTTTTTTTTGTTGAATTGGCACATTCGAAGCTTTGGCGATCTATCCGTGGTCGTCAGAGTCAATATGCTTGCCTAGATCGATCCCAAAGTACCCTGCCAAGGGTCATTCTCTGTCGTGTTACAAAGTCTCAGCGTTTAGCCATGAAGAACTTTGCGTCAAATTTTCAACGAGATACATGATTGGTTTTTGTTCTTTTATCTTTTTTTTCATTACTATTATTCGTATTCTTTTGAGCGCTGGCACGTAAAAAAAAATTCGCTGCGCATCTCTACAATGCCAAGCAAAGAACGCACGCGTCATTCAGGTCATTTCGACGGGCAACTCTGCGAATCGAATGCTTGTTTTACATCACTCGGCTATGGGTTCAAGTCGATTCTCCGGCTCTAGAGCTCCTTCTTTGTCTCCATTTTCTCCGAAGATCCCGTAGTCTTCTTGGCGGTCTTGGCCGCAGGGACGGGCACTTTCGTTTTGGACTGCCTCAACACTCGCTGGCCTATCAAGATGATGATCTCGCTGAGTAGCGTCAAGACACCAGAACAAGCCAGTTGCCACGATGGTGCGCTGACACTGCCGAGCGGCGCGCGGGGGAAAGATAGAATCCATTCTGCGTAATACGGAAACCAGCCATACGGGAGCCAGAACATGGGTTCCTTTCCATACCAAAAGGGCACGACGTATTGCGGGACCTTGGTGACGAGCATTCGGATCGCTGTCAGGTATTTATCGAACTGGGATCGGGCGGCATCGAGTCCTTTCTCTATCAACGCATCACCAAACTGTTAGTTCGTGTGTGTCTTGATACAACACCGTGGCTTGTGAAAGGGGCGTCTTTGGTTGTTATTCTTCTTCTTTTCTGGTGCCCTCGATGGAGGAGACATGTGATCATGGGCGGGGAAAGAGCACATACTCGCCGCGTCAAGCTGTTCAAGCAGCTTGTCATGCTGGCGACGCAGCTTGGCCCATTTTGCGAATTCGTCCTGGCTGCTCGTGGCATTCAGTTCCCGGCGGATTTTGAGATATTCGGCCTGGAGTCGTCGCTGGTCCGCAGCAGCTTTCGACGTGGAAACCGGGAGGTAGTTGATCAGCGTCCAGATCTACGTCCTCCGTCAGTAACACTATGCCATCGCGGTTCCGTATATGCACACCAATGCGAGGGGATGGGCTATCCGGAGCGTCAAGTACCAGGTCGTTGATGCGTGATGCACCAACTGCGTTGATGAACTGAGCCAACAACTCGACGGCGAGTATGATTATGAGCACTCTTGTCATTTTGGCCGTGTATGGTGCGGCGACGGTCAACGGGACACGTGCGGGTGATCAGTCGGATTTGTCGTGACGGTGATTACCGAGTGCCTGTCGTTATTTGGCCGCCGCGGCGAGAGAACAAAGTCATCAAACGACTTGTTGTGTTGCTCGTGTCAGCTTCATTGCGACTCGATCGATTTGTGGTTCAACATGGCATAAACCCCCCCCCCCCCGTTGGATTGCATCCGCCGGGGGTTTGTAGACGCGACGACAACCACCATACCGAGCTACCCTGTATCAATATTTTAGACACCGCGTGAAGCGTTCTCTGCTGTCGCGCCATCCTTCCTTCCTCTGCTTTCTTCACATGTGCACATGTCGAGAGCACTTGATCCAAGCGTGAAGAGAGCGCTGCAGAATGGAAATCACACAGAGGCGTTCGGGCGGATATCGGCTATCCTGGAGACCGCGCACGAGGCCCAGCTTGAATTTGAGATACTCCCCAAAAGCCACGACTTGGACCAGGAAACCTACGTTCTGCAGGACGGACAATATGTCGGCATACCGAAACTGAGACTGGTGCAGGCCTTCCTACATGCCCGTCAGATACTGAATGGCGCTCTGCTCAAGAGCAGGAGCACATACGACGAAAATACCATGAGGGCGACCGCGGTTATGCTGCTCATGGATTCGGAACACCTCACAGCCGCCAACACGCGGAAAAGAGAGCTCATGAGAAGCGCTTCGGCAGACGAACGGCGCAGAGGGCATTTTCTCATCCGGGAAGCATGCTTCATCAACAGCCTGCTGACAAGTCGGTTACATCGCCACACAAAGTCACCCGTGTTATGGAATCACAAACGGTGGCTGTTGCAGCAGCTGCAGCTGCAGCAGCGAGATGACGAGGATTTCACGATGATGCATCCCGTGCATGAATTCGAACAGGTCATTTGCATTGCCGCAGAGAGACATGCTCGAAATTACTACGCGTGGACATACGCAAGAGACGTGGTTGCCGCGGAGATGGCCTCGTCTACACGGCACACGAGGTTCATGGCGGATGACATGCTGCTCGTCGTGGCTGGATGGTGCCGGCTGCATCACCAAGACATCTCGGGGTGGTCGTTTCTTCTGCACCTGGTGGAGTTGTTCCCGGAGAAGGCCCAAGGTGTCGCGGAGGAGACGTTGGTTCTCGTGGAGACGTTCAAGTGGAAGAACGAGTCGGTGTGGCATTTCCTGAGGAACTTGGCGCTGATGCCGGTCCTCCAGACGAAGAAAAAGCGGATTGTGGATGTGTGGACGAGGATGAAGCTGAGCGTGGACCGCCTGAGCATAGACGCTATCCCTCTGGACAGAGCGGCGGCGTGGGGGGGGTTTTGACGGATGCGATGGGAAACGTGAGAATGACGTCGATCATACTGGTCTAGCTGTGTTCGCGATGCTTTTGCGAGGGAAAGCCGGACTGCCGGATAGGGCGGATACGAGTGAAATCCCCCTGAATCGCGCGGCCGCGGTGCAGCATTCGAGAAGCGGCTTGGCGACAGACACGGGGGATATCCTTGGGCTGTCAATGGCAATACTTGTGGTGCGACTGGGACGAGCAGTGCAGAGCACGAACAGGTCAGGTCGTGTTTAGCCTGGCTAGGGCGACTTTGGTTTGACGGAAAGGGCTGCTACGATGATGCTACATACTACATGGTAGTATGCAGCCGAAAAGAGGTTCAGTCAGATGACGCATGCCTGGTCATGTTTGTTTTCGAATGATGCATGAACGAATATACGGATAGATGGTTGGCAATACCCAAACGACTTATACTCCGTAGTATGTAGCATGTACGTAGTATGGTGTTTGTGTTGATGGATATGGAGTCATTTTGCCACATGGCACCACTCGAGGGGGCGAAACAACATGGCGGGCTGGAACATGAATCAAGGGGTACGAGGTGGCCAATGTCTGAAGATGGCGTTCCGAAGGTGCAGAACTTTCCAGGACGTACTACGTAGTACTACGTAATCACCACCTCCTGAAACCGTCGAGATGGACTTTAATCTTTCCGTCGATCCCTCGGTAGTATATACTACGTACTAGTAGCCTAGCTGCCTCGTCTAGGATCTCATGGGGAGTGGTATTGCGGGAAACAAATCAATGGACTTGGAAAAAAAAAAAAAAAAAAAAAAAAAAAAAAAAAAAAAAGACGGAAACAAGGGTGGCGGATGGGAGAAATGGTCGCCTTTGGAAAAGTGTCATCGGCCCACACTATTCACTGCTTGCCCTCGATACCCCAAACTTTCTTGTACAAGATCGACTAGGCCGCTTCCCCTGCGACACTACATGACTACTGTTTGCAAACCGGGATGAGAACTGGCCTGGCCCTTCCTTCATGGACGACCAGGAAACATTTCTGCAAGCCAGGAGAAGATCGGATTGATGGATGGGATGAAAGGAGCTCGCAACGGCCAACGTGCAAAAAAAAAAAAAAAAAAAAAAAAAAAAAAAAAAAAAGCCACGTCCGTCGTTTGATGCTGGGCTGCTGCCCCAGGAGAGCAAGCCCATCCAACCAATCCCTGCGCGTCATGTGAAATGCATGCATGCTGATAGCCTCCGATAGGTTGCGTTGTTCTTCAGCAGGCAGGGGGAGAGAAGAAAAAGAAAAAGAAAAACAAAAAAAGACAAAAGGGGAACGACACTCCGTCACGCGAGACAATAACACAAGGGCTTGGGTAGTAGGGACCCAAGCTCTGCTCCACAAACGAAATTGATAAATGATGAAACTAAGTAGTAGTAAGTAGTACGAGGCGAGGAGGGACCTGGTGGGCGGAATTTTGGCCCTGCAAGTTCCTGAGACGAGTTCTTGTCAGCCACAGCAGCAAGGTGACGACGACGACGACGACGACGTTTGACAAGGGGTGGCGCTTTGCCTTTTCGCATACATTCCCCAAAACACGTTATAACAGAAGAATCGTGCCAGGCACCAGGCACACGGGGACAACGAGAGAGGGGGGAAGGGAAGTGAGGGGGGGGGGGCAGACTGGCGTCGCATGACATAGCGCCGGCGCCAATTTCCCTGGCCAGGCTTTTTTTTCCAACTCTTTTTTTCCAACTCTTTTTTTCCAACTCTTTTTTTTTCTTCTGGGGAAATAACGTTTGCTGGATGAAGGTTGCGTGAGCTGGTTTTTTTTTTTTATATTATTATTATAAATTTTGTTGTAAAGGTCAGCGAGACGCAGGACCGCGGGGAAGCACAGGTTTCTTTTTTTCTTCTTTTTTTTTTTTTTTAGCCGACACCTTGGAAAGGGGAAGGGAAAGAGGGGTGGGGCTGTCTACTACATTCTGAGCTCTGACTCTCTCCGACTTGTGCAAGGGCGTTTTGTTTTGTCCATGGCTGGATTGCCGTATCCAGGGTCCCCCGTGGCCACCTAGTACTACTACGTACTAGTAGCTTCTACAGCACTACTAGTACTAGTATGTACTAGCGGCACTACTAGTAGTACTTAGTACTTTAACTACTACTAGTAGTAGTACTGGATGACGACGAAACACACATGGGCAGGCCACCACAAGCGCCGACGGGGTAGGGACCATCAGACCAACCGATAGTGGACGAGCCGTTGACGTTGGGAGGCTTCGTTCAACCATCTTGGCATCCCTCTCTCTGTCTCTGTCATGGACCCGTGCATCCACGTTGCAGTGCCCATTGGTAGTACTACTACTGCTACTACTACTACTACTACTACTACTACTAAGTACCACTACTTAGTAGTAGTCTGTACCGATCTCCCCGAATGTGGGGATGTGGGGCCAGGAACAGGAACACGAAAACAGAAAACACAGAGTGCGGTCGCTCATCACCCAATCACCCCTCACTTTCAGCCCGTGCATCCTCCCGGGCTTACGTTCGCTCGCCAGGCTGCCACGCTTATCTCCAGGGGGGCAGTTTGGCCCAGGAGCTGTTTTCCCTCCTTCTGTGCTGCTGCTGCTGCGTTGTGTTGCCGCTGGACGGCTGGACGGCTGGACGGCCGGATGTGCGGGACCGCGACGGACCTGAGAAGTGACTGACTGGTAGAAAAGTTCGTATTGCAAACTCAAAAACTTGCCTGCCCGCCACGGCAGCACGGCAGCACGGCAGCAGCAGCAAGCAAGCAGGCAGGCTGGCAGGCAGTACCCAGCTGCTGGAATTGAATTCCATTCCGCACCTCTGCTCCTGCCAAGACCTGCTGCATGCGGCGCAGCAACCACCAAGCCGTTCCAGGGTCCCCCCCCCCCTGCACCTGCACCTGCACGCGCCTCGATCGACGGGTCGACGGTCAGCATGCCCCTCCCCCCCCCCTTCCCCCCCCCCCCCCCCCCCCAAAAAAAAAGACCTTGTCCGCGTCTGGCTCAGCCACTTTCTTCCTCCTTGAACCTTCCGTTTTCTATGCATCATTCCCCGTCCTCTTTCCTCATTTTTGATAATACCTTTCTTTTGTGTGCCCATTCTCCTTGCAGCATTGTCGTCTTGCAATATCTTTTCATTTTTTTCTTCTTCTCATCTTCTCACGTTTCTCAATTTTTCTTCTTCTTTTTCAGTAAAGAATTTCTTTGTTTTCTTGTCCTTGTACTTGCATCGGCGTGCTTTTTTTTTTTTTTTTTTTTTTGAAAGGCAATTAGACGAACCGGAGAATTCAAATCTCGCCAACTTTTTCACTTCGCCTACCGAAATCTGGGTCCCTTGATCACCTCCGGAAGTCGAATCCAACTAACTGCTTGCCTCTTCGGCTTCATGTCCAGCTCGTCTGTTGCCATTCCAAATTAATTGAAATGGCCCTGTTCTATATCTCGATGCCTTATAATATCTAATCTTTAAAAATAACTCGTCGTTACCGCAAGCCTTTCTGGACCGATTCCCGCCGTATGTCTACTGGTATCGCTCAACATACTTCCTTCCCCGAGTTTCCACGCCAGATCTTGAACCGAGCCGACCCCTCCCTGCGAACGTACTGTCTTCAATTGCTACGTCTTGCCATACTGTTGCCGTTTGTGTGGTGAATCATTGTTGACCCTCGAAGAGCATTTCAAATGGTGCGCGAAGCGTCACAGTGCTGCCATTTTTCATCATGATCCCGGCTGTACTCCTGCAGCTGGCGCTCTGGGCACATGGCGCCTTGGCCTTCTATCCATATACACCTGCCTGGCTGAAAGAAAAGGAAGAAGGCATTGTGCAGGCTGAAGCCAAACGAAATGCAGCCGCCAACTCCGCAAAGGGCGGCGTAGCATTCGCCATCGAGCACAGAGAATCAAAGGTCGGTACATGCTCAACGTGGGGAGGGTTTCCCCGAGGCGGTGATTTTTCTTCTCCCTCCAACACGCACCCGCTCGCATTGTTATTCACCTTGACCCCTCCCCTCCCCCCTCCCCCTCTTGTATCTTCTTTTGCTAACGGTCGTTTCGCAGAACGAGGGATCCCCGGCTCAGAGAGCCGCCAAGCAAGCCATCTGGTTAAAATCAAAGTTTTCACACACGCGCACCGACGACGCCTCTGCGGCAAAGGGCGATGGCATCGACAGAAGATCGGGCAACGCCTACAGCATTATGGATGCGGCAAACCCAACTCAACGAATGGCCGTAGGGATTGACCAGGACGGCACCGACTATTCCTACTTTGTCAAGGTAAAAGTCGGCTCCAAGAATAAAGAGTTTTATCTCCTGCTCGATACAGGTGCTGGATCGTCCTGGGTGATGGGCTCGTCTTGCACGGACAAACCCTGCACGACGCACAACACCTATGGACCCGGCGACTCAGACACCCTCATCGACATGAAGAAAACCTTTTCTATTGCGTACGGGTCAGGCACTGTCCAAGGCAAGCTCGCTTCTGACACCTTCAGTGTGGGTGAAATCAGCCTCAAGTATACGTTTGGGATTGCTTCCAAAACGTCGGACGACTTTTCGCACTTTTCATTCGATGGCATTTTGGGCATGGCCATGTTGAAGGCCTCCAGTGACAACTTTCTCAGTGCACTGGCTGATGGCCATTATATCGACAAGAACATTTTCAGCATCGCTCTGAATCGTGCGCAAGATGGAAAAAACAACGGGGAGATCATGTTCGGAGCCATAAACCCCGACAAGTACCAGGGCGACATTAGCTACACGTCGGTTGACCGTACGGGCGGCGACTGGTCCATTCGCATTGACGACATGGCGTATGATGGGAAAAAGGCCGGAAGCGGAGGCGTTCTCGCCTACATCGACACGGGTACCTCGTTCGTCTTCGGGCCTGGCGACATGGTCAAGAAGCTCCATGCCGTTGTCCCCGGATCCTCCAGCGCAGATGGGTTGACGTACAACGTCCCCTGCGACAGCAATAAAGATCTCACCTTCACCTTCTCCGGTGTTGACTACACCCTTTCTCCCAAGGACTGGATATCGCCAAAGGCCAGCGACGGCACATGCACCAGCAACATTTACGGCCGTGAAGTGGTTCCGGGCGCATGGCTCCTGGGGGATACCTTTCTCAAGAACGTTTATACCGTCTTCGACAGAGACCAAGGACGGGTTGGTTTTGCTGCTGCGGCCGGCTCTCGAGACGGGAGTTCGTCTCCCAGCAGCGATGGGTCTGCGACGAAGACGACCGTTGGCCCAAGTACCGGCACTGCGAGTTCGTCCACAAATGGGGACTCTGGTCCGTCAAAAGGATTGTCTCTGGGTCTTAGCGGGCACGAGACCGGTGCGCCAGCGAAGGCCACGGGTTCATCGCAATCTGCAGCAGCAGGTCTTTGGTCGTCACACTACGCCAAGATGGCGGCTGTGGTGTTTTCAGTCACGTTGCCGTTTCTTTGTTGATATGAGGGGGGGAGGGAGAAAGAGAGATAGAGAAAAGAGAGAGAGAAAAGAGAGAGAGAAAAGAGAGAGAGAAAAGAGAGAGAGAAAAGAGAGAGAGTGTGTGTGTATAATCAGTTTCTCCTGGGGTTGGCCGGGATGTCTTCGATGTTGATAACAGGAGGCTGGACAAACAGGCCACGAATGCATGAACAGATGGGCACCGCACGGGAACGGCGTTTTGATATCCAAATGAATTAGTATTCATGAATTTGCCTTATGGGAGGAAATAACATGGCCGAGATTGTAGAAGAAGAAGAAGGAGAAGAAAAAGAGGATGGTTTGTATGTATATCTGTATAGTATCTGTATATATAGTATTCAGATGGGCCTTGCTACGCAGCGAACCAAGCGCGAGCGAAATCCAGTTGCTTGGGTTATACTTTTTTTTTTGTTTCCACACCAGCAGCATGGCAGTTTCTATTTCTTTCTTTTCTTTTTCCTCTCCTTTTCTTCCCTTGTCTGTTTTTTCTTTCTCTTTTTTATCATTTCTTTGCATCGACGGATTGTAACACGTACGTGCTCATCATCTGCGGCTGCGGCGGCGGCTGTCTCGGGTCCCGGGTGCGCCAATTTAATTCTACCGTCGCCCCAATCCGGCATAGCGTGCTGCGTCACACACACGCCAACCCCTGACCAGTCGGATTGTAACTTGTAACATTGCACACCAAGAGGAGGGCTCTGGCTGACATCGACCTCGCTGGCCGCCCTGATATTCTTGCCGTCTTGTCAGCCTCGCATCCGGCTGCCTCGGTGCCTGCAGCCGGCACATTCACCCGAGCCCTTTGGCGAGCCAGACGCGTTTCCTCTCCACGGAGGAAAGGGCTTCGCAGTTCTACAGTCTCGTTTGCGCCATTCCGATCCGTCGTCTGTCTCATCTTCTGCTGTTTCGTCGCGCATTCTCAATCGGCCTGCGTGTGGGCGACGATGTCTTTGACGAGTTGTTGCGCATACTTTATTTGTTGAAAGAGGAAAAGGAGAAGGAAGGAAGAAGAGGAAGAGGAAGAGAAATAAAGAATAGGAGGATAAAGAAGAAAGAAGAGAGAGAGAGAGAGAGAGAGAAAGAGAAAGAGAAAGAAGAAAGAAGAAAGAAGAGAGAGAGAGAGAGAGAGAGAGAGAGAGAAAGAGAAAGAGAAAGAGAGAAAGAGAAAGAGAGAAAGAGAAAGCGCATATGGCACCACCCAAGCAGAACCGCGAGCCAAATGGGCATCAGGAGGAAAATCAAGGCTTGCTAGCCCATGGCGCATTTGACGACGGCCATGAACCGGTCGACTCCTTTGGCAAGCACGAGCTGCCCTCCTCCTCTTCCGCCACGCAACGAAAGTCACCGCGGATACCGAACCGAGTGCAGTTCGATCCGAATCCCGCCTTCATCGACGAAACGAACCGACGCTCTCACCAGTCAAGGCGCTCCGAAGATGGCCTCGAATTCGACGACGACCATGTCCAAGCACGTGGCGGCCACCAATCGCACCGGGTGCCTCTCCTGACAGACATGGAGGCGCCCAGCGTGGCTGTCGCCAACACGCTCAGGTATGGCGACGACGGCGACGATGACGACGGCGACCAGCTGGAGCAGGAGATGCGACGGCCCAAGTCGAATATGAAGTCGGCCTTCATGAACATGGCCAACTCCATCATCGGCGCGGGAATCATCGGGCAGCCCTATGCGATTCGACAGGCCGGGCTTCTGGCGGGCATCCTGCTGCTCGTGGGCCTGACGGTGGTGGTCGACTGGACGATCCGCCTCCTCGTCATCAACAGCAAGCTCAGCGGCACGAGCAGCTTCCAGGGCACGGTGCAATACTGCTTCGGGCGGCCGGGACTCGTCGCCATCAGCGTCGCGCAGTGGATCTTCGCCTTTGGCGGCATGGTCGCCTTCGGTGTCATCGTGGGCGACACCATCCCGCACGTCCTGGTGGCCATCTGGCCTGACCTGGGCGGCGTGCCCGTGCTCGGCCTCCTGGCGAACAGACGAGTGGCCATCGCCGTCTTCATCATGGGCGTGAGCTATCCGCTGACCCTGTACCGGGACATTTCCAAGCTGGCCAAGGCGAGCACCCTCGCGCTGATTGGCATGATGATCATCGTGTCGACGGTCATGATCCAGGGGTTCCTGGTGCCGCCCGAGTCCAGGGGCTCGTTCAGCACGTCGCTCCTGACCATCAACGGAGGCATATTCCAGGCGATAGGGGTCATTTCCTTTGGTACGTCAGGCGTTTGTTTCCATTTCGGTGGGCGATTGTTGAGAAAGGAAGCACAAGAGGAAGAAGAGGCCAGAAGAAGAAGAAGAAGAAGAAGAAGCTAACCCGACCTTTTGTTGATTCGTCCACTGAACCCCCAAAAGCCTTCGTATGCCACCACAACTCGCTGCTGATCTACGGATCGCTGAGGACGCCCACAATCGACAACTTCGCCCGCGTCACGCACTACTCGACGGGCATCTCCATGCTGGCGTGCCTGGCCATGGCCCTCGCGGGCTTCTTCACCTTTGGCGACAAGACGCTGGGCAACGTGCTCAACAACTTCCCCGCGGACAACAGCATGGTCAACGTCGCGCGGCTGTGCTTCGGGCTCAACATGCTGACGACGCTGCCGCTCGAGGCCTTTGTGTGCCGCGAGGTCATGCTCACCTACTGGTACCCCGGCGAGCGCTTCCACCTCGGCCGCCACGTCCTCTTCAGCACGGGTCTGGTCGCCTCGGCCACGGCAATCAGCCTGCTGACCTGCGACCTGGGCGTCGTCTTCGAACTCGTCGGGGCCACGAGCGCCGTGGCCATGGCCTATATCCTGCCGCCCATGTGCTACATCAAGCTCACCACCCGGAGCTGGCGGACGTCGGTGGCCTACGCGGTGGTTGTGTTTGGCGTCATCGTCATGGTGATAAGCGTGATCCAGGCCGTCGACAAGATGATCAATGGTGGGTTGCTAGTGTCCACCCTGTCTGAGATGGGGATTTTTTTTTTTTTTTTTTTTTGATTTCTCCCCTCCTTGTATTGCACAGCGTGTGAATATTCATCGTTTGTATTTTTTTTCTTCTATTTACTGACGCTGCGTAGGAAGCCAAGAAGCGGCAAAGTGCGTATGATGTATGATGTTGATTCGAGACAACAAGGCAGGCAGTGCCAGCGGAAGATTAACGCTTTGATGTCGTTTCTTGGCGAGCCTCTTGATCCCTTGACTCTCCAATAGATGGAGTTTCTGTTTTGGGGGGGGGGGGGGGGGGTTCGAGACGGTTCGTGTGCCGGCATTTGCAGCGAGCAGTTTACATGATGAAGTCTAGATGGAGTACGTAGTATTTGGTTTTTTTCTCTCGTGCCCATGTATCGTCATCGTCATCATCATCATCGTCATCATCATCGTCATCATCATCACCATCATCATCATCGTCATCATCATCATCCATGTTTCTTTTTCGCCCGGTCGTAGCAAACCCCCTCACCAGAGTCCTAAGTGGTAACTCCCATCCCGCAACAAAACAAGGAAGAAGACGAAGAAGAGAAGAAGAAGAATGAAGCAAATCCCCGTCCCAGTGACTCCCAAACGAGAGACAACCAGGTCCAAGAATCAAGAAACCCCGACAAAAAAGAAGCATGAATGAATGACAACTCTCCTCCCCACAGCGGTCCCCCCCCCCCCCCCCTCCCCTCCGCGCCAGCCAACCACGCCGCTCAGATTTCAAAGCCCCTCCCCCTCTCCGACATAGCAAGCCCATCATATCAACCCTACAACTCCTTCCCCTTCCATCCCTCTGGGAAAAAAAAAAAACACCAATACCAAAAAAAGAGAGCAAAGAAGGTCGAAAAACAATAAAAGCAACAGGATATCCGGATTTCCACTCCTAAAAAACCCTACGCGCAAAGGGACAGAAACAAAAAAGAAATGCCTCCTTGCAACGAGAACCACTCCTCTTGCCCGAAGTGCAGTGCTGCTATCTCGAACGATTCTAAGAAATGCAGCTCTTGTGGTGCGGTATGTTTTTGGTTTGCTTTTGGTTGATGGGGGGGGGGGGGGGGGTAGAAGAGAAGAAGAGAAGAAGAGAAGAAGAGAAGAAGAGAAGAAGAGAAGAAGAGAAGAAGAGAGAAAAACAGACAGAAAAAAAGAAGGAAAGGAAAAACAAAACCCACCTCTTTTCTTTTCTTCCCTTCTTCTTCCTCCTGCTCCTCCTTCCTCCTCCTGCTCCTCCTTCCTCCTCCTCCTCCTCCTCCTCTTCCCATCTTTCTCCACTGTTCACCATTCATTCTCCAAGACGAACCTCGCTAACCCTACCTTGATGTATGCACCAGACATGCCCTAACTAGAGATACGAGGACGGCCCCCAGAAATGAGGACATCGCTCTTCGACGGGGGAGGGAGGGTGCCATGAAAACGTGGGTGGGCTGGTTGTTTGGGGCGCTTGAACGCTGATGAAGATAATGGTTATGATGAAGATGGTGGTTATGATGAAGATGATGGTTATGATGAAGATGGTGGTTAAGAAGACGATGGATGATGGTCATGAAGAAGATGCTGGCATGCGAGAATAACGAATGAGAAGCCCCTTTTGCCCCTTTTTATCATCATTTTCTCCATCTGTCCCCTCTTTCTTCTCTTTCCCTCAGTGATGCGGGATGGCAGCGTGGCGGACTCGGATGGTTTGAGAATGCCTCACACACCGGTTGCCAGACTTGTCTAGTATTCATGGAACCATCCATCCATCAGTAGCAGCATGACCCATACATACCACATACCACATACACATACACATACACATACCACATATACATACACATACCACATACCACATACACATACACATACACACACATATATATACACACTCTCTCTCCACGGCAACATTGCACAGCACACGAGACACATCCAAATCTGGAAACTGCAATTGTTCTTCTAATACAGGCAACGCAGAAAACGGTAGAGACGACAGCAATAACGAACAACAACGGCAGCAACAACAAGAAAAACGCAAAAAAAAAGCAACAGCAAAAACGTATCGTGTGGCAGTCGTCGGCGCGCCACGAGTCCGGCGCCGCTTAGTGTGCGACCAACTCACACAAAAACTGCATCTCCCGCCTCCTCGCTCATCCATCCATCGTCTGTACTGCTACTCGTTTCCATCGTCTTTAGACCGCCCATCACGAAATCAAACATGCCCCCCCCCCCCCCCAAGAGCAGGCCGGCCTTTCCCTCTCCCATTAGGCAGCACAATACATGAGATAAACTAGTCACCCTCTCGTCTGCTCGTCAGAAAGAATTCCATAATCGACCGCGCTCGAAACACCTCCAGCATGACATGTATGCGTGTGTAGACGCTGCAAAGAGGCCCCATCCCTCTTCCGACCGCCGGGTAAGCAGACGGGGAGAGGAGTGCAGTTCTGCAGAGCTCTTTCCATCAGCACTCCGAATCCTCGACCCCCCCCCCCCCCCATTCACAAATTGAACCGCTCGTAGAAAATCTCAACAAGTCATACACGATTACAAGTCGGGAACATCCAGGGTGCGGAGCGGGAACCAGTCGGTCAGAGAAGAAGAGAAAAAGAAAACCCCAAGTTGCGTCGAGATATCAAACTCCTGATTCGAGAAAAAATATTGTGCAGACGTCGTCGTGGTCCGCGTCTCCCCAAGTTTGCTTCTAAGCCTTTCGTCATTCGAACAGCCGTGCCAAAACGCGTGACAAGGTTGGCCTGGGAGATGGTTTGCGTTACCGAGGCCATCGTGTCGGAAAGAAGAAGAAAAAAGAAAAAATCAAATTTGCTGTGTAGGGTATGCAAGGGCCCATAGCCAGGTTGACTACTTTACAGAACAAGACATTTCTTGTGGCTGCTCTTGCGGCTGCTGCGGGACAACAGAGCGGCGCGGGTGGCGTGCTCGAAAACCTCGCTCACGCCCTCGTTGGTCTTGGCGGAGCATTCGAGGTACTTGTAGGCACCAATCTTCTTGCGTGTCTCCTCGCCCTGTTCATCGAGAATGGCAAACGATTAGCGATTCAATGTCAACGACGAGGAAGGTGTTGCTCTGTCAAACTGCTCTGGAGAGCTGGATGACATAGTAAAGCCTTCCAAAACGGTAGGGACATGATTGAGATTATATTTACAGCTTCAGGCGTGACGGGCTTCTGATTGGTCTTTTGCAGCTCGGCATTGGTCTTTTGGTCGTAACGCAGATCCTTCTTGCAGCCAACGAGGATGATAGGCAGACCCTGGCAGAAGTGAAGAACCTCGGAGATCCACTACACGGCGAAATCGTTAGTGAACTTTCTCTCTCTCTCTATTCTTAAATTGAACAAGGCGGCGGCGGCGATCCGACTGCCGTCCAGATTGCATGGACGGTGGGACTTGGAAAGGGGAAAAAACAAAAAATCGAAGCATACCTTCTCTTGGACGTTGTCCAACGAATCGGGCGAGTCAATAGCAAAGCAGATCAAGATAACGTGAGAGTCGGGGTAGGACAGTGGGCGCAGACGATCGTAATCTTCTTGACCGGCCGTATCCCACAAGGCCAACTCGACGTGTTTGCCATCAACCTCGACGTCGGCGACATAGTTCTCGAAAACAGTGGGGACGTAGACCTGAAATTTTGCAGAAATCAGCAAATCTACTCTGACGGTATGGCCATCCAGAAGAGCATATTTCGGCAGCCGCAAAGCCAGCGGGTGCGTTGACTGAGAGATGGTGTGATACGGCAAGTATCATCCGACCGGTAATGGGGAGGCGTGGAGGCTGGATGTGCGGCA
This sequence comes from Claviceps paspali, assembly GCA_013435705.1. Classification (NCBI taxonomy): domain Eukaryota; kingdom Fungi; phylum Ascomycota; class Sordariomycetes; order Hypocreales; family Clavicipitaceae; genus Claviceps; species Claviceps paspali. The sequence goes on from JABAEC010000025.1 coordinate 147,848, forward strand.
TTCGGACGGTCTGCGGGGATGGGAAACTTTGATCGTGATGCGGATGGTCGATGGACGGATATGCGGCGTCTCGCAGGAGAGACACTGACAAGGGGGGGCGATGTTCTTCGTTCTTACCTCGGGGAAAGTACCCTTGGAGAAAACACTGTGGACTTTGTCAGCATCAGAATGCCATTGACCATGAACAAATTTGCTGCAATGCAACAAGCGTGTCGATGGCGGCTCGTCTGGACAAGGGCGCCGAAAGGATATCTCGGGGGAGAAGGGGGGGGGAGGGGGAGTTGCGCATGTGTGAGCGTGCCCTGCACGAATCGAGCCAACGGGCGTGGGCAAAAGCAAAGCGGTCTCGACAGAGTGGGAGCTGCAACAAACTCACATCAACAAACAGGTTTTACCACAGGCACCGTCGCCGACGATGACGAGCTTTCGGCGGATCTCAGCCATGGTTTGTGTATGTGTGTGTTGTTGTGCTTGGATTGGGAAGGACGATGGTGATGGGAAGCGAAGAAGACGAAGCCGTTGGGATAGACGCAGACAAAGGGGAGGCGGGTTTGGATGGAGTGGAGGAGTTGTTATGGAGCAGGACTGAGGATGGGCGAGGTGAGAGGAGGAGGAAGAAGAGTGGGAAGGCGGACGTAGACGCACGTCAGAAGGGGGCAAAGTTGTGACAGTTGGGTCTAGCGGCCGCGTCTTGTCTGGAACAGCGACTGAACCGCCGGGCCCAGCCTGCTGACTGGACTGGAGGAGCTGCTCTGCTGGGGGTGGGCGCCGTAGCTGGGAGCTGGGAGTGAGTGGGAGGGGAGGGGGCAGTCGGTTTTCACAGGAACCTGCACGGTGAGTGGTGGGTGATGGGTGACTGGAACAGTGGACGGGCCAGTGGATGGGCCAACGGCTGGCAGCAGCAGCAGCAGCAGCAGCAGCAGCAGCATTCATTCTGCTGGGGGACGCCAACGCCCAGCACAACAGCACACGGCACAGCACACGCACGAGCGGCACACCACACTGGACACAAGAACAGTCAGCGGCACGGCGAGACAGCAAGCAAGCAGCGGCAATAACGTCAACGTCAACGTCAACGTCAACGTCAACAAACAACAACATCAAAAACCACAGATGGACTCCAGCCAGCCCGGCGCGACGGATGCTGATGCATCTCGTCTGTTGCCTCGGACGCTTGGGCGACCTTGCTACCGCATACCATCTCGACTTGTTCGTGCTGTGGTGGTATTCGGCCTCGATCCGCCCACAAGATGCCGCGACGGCAACGCAACCCCAAGAGTTGGCCCGCCGTTGAGTTGCCTTGAACGAACCCGTTCGTTCGGGAGCATCCTGGCCAACCCAGACAACAAGACGGCACCCCCCCCCCTCCCTCAAAAGGGCACATTTGCACGTCATTTCGGGGGGTCTGAATAGCACACGTTGTTGACCTGCTCGCTTGGGGAAAGGGCGAAAAAAAAAAAAAAAAAAAGGCTGGAGGCCGCCATACCGCGCGAGGCGGAGGCGGATTTGCTGCTTGGCCAACCAAGAGGGTGCCGTGGGGGGAAATGATAACCACCAATGTCGATCTCCTCCGTCAACCACCCTTATTTTTTCCTTTTTTTTTTCTTATTTTTTTTTTCTTATTTCAATGTCGTTGCCGGCTGCTCTCGCACCGCCGCAGACTTAAGAATTGCCGCGTCTTCGTCCAATTGAATGCCCTGTTACCTCGTGTTGGCCTCCTGTTGGTTATCATGCCATCATCAACACTTCTCCGTCTCCAGAGTTGCGAGGTTAAAATTAAAAGGAATATAGTAAACCCACTGCGTTGGGTCTGAAGTGACTGGATAGTACCTGGGCAGCAAAATCCTCCGTCATTGTTCTTCACTTGGTTTCTTGGTACCACCATTCCGCCATTCCGCTCCACTCCGAGGTCAAAAAAAAAAAAAAAAAAAAAAAAAAAAAAAGAGCCGTCCCCTGCATCACAAGCAGGAATTGTTCCTGCAGCGCACACCTGTGACTGCCCGATCTATCCATCATATCATGGCAGCAAACAGAAAACAGAAAATGCATCTCTACACCACCATGGGGCAACAACCCCCCGGCCCTGTCCCCCCATGTGCATGTATCATGTATATAGTACCTGCTACCTGGTACCTTAGCAGCTGCATTTTGTGCTTGGATTCAGCCCAAGCCCAAACGCCCTACCCTGGAGGGATCACATCACCGTCCCATGTCTCGGACCGGTTCGTTCCGTGAAGGGTTTAAAATTTACCAGACACACAACACCAGGAAGACCCCATCTTGATATTCTGCGTCAGCCGAACCACCACCGACTTCTACCTCGTCTACTGACGGCCAAACGAGCATGCAGAAGCTCGTCAAGCGTACGGCCCAGGCACAGCGCCAGGCGACCCGCCGCGCCCAGCAGCAGAGAGAGCGGGAGAACATCAACAACACCCTACGAAGTCGCAGAGCCCTGGGCGCCGCCGTAACCGAGGTCAGGAAGAACCTTCTGGACGCCCGGCAGGCGAGGAAAGAAGACTGGGAGCTCGGGCCCCTCGCGCCGAAGCGAGACTTGGGATTCAACAACTACGGAGCGATCAGAGAGAGCATGCGACAGAACTGGACAAACGATGGGTCTTATCAGATCAAGCAAAAGGTTGTCGAGCAGCGGTGCGCGTGGGCTGGCGGCTCTCGGCAGCTGAACCTTGCCCCTCGGGACAGAGTCGTTATCATGGACGGTCCCGACAAGGGCAAAATCGATCGTATCAAGGACGTGCAGGCAGAGAACGGAACTGTCACGCTGAAAACACTTCACCGGGTACGTGGCAGACGGGGCGACTTGTTCTTCTCATCCCGCTTCGTTTCGTACATGTACTTGCGCACCATGAGCACGTCGTCATCATCATCATCATCGTCGTCGACCCATGCTAATCTTTTCAACAACGTAGGCGCTGATGGTCGGACCGTTCGAAAAGACACCACGATCGCAATCGATGCCCATTCCAGTCAGCTCGGTCCGTCTGGTGTACCCCATCGCGGATGCCAAAACGGGCCTCACCAAGGACGTCATCATCAACCAACTCAAGCCTGTACCGCCAAACATGCAGTCGCCAAACATGTCTCTGGACCGCTGGCAGTATGGCAAGAAGTGGGACCGGCTTGTCCCGGGGTTGAACATGGTCATCCCGTGGCCCGAGGTGGAAGTCCCCGAGCTGGAGACGACAAAGGCAGACACGCCACGCCAGCAGGTCGAGGAGCGGACATTTTACTACAACCTGCTGGCACCTCCCATGCCAGGCCAGGTGCTCGACGAATTGCGCAACAAATACTCTAGGTTCAGAACTCGCCACGAGAAGTGGTTCATAGAGAAGAAGGAGATGGAGGCGGCCGTCAAGAAGAGCCGCGCCGAGGCCGCCAGGTTCATGCAGACGCCCCTGGAAGAGTACCACGAGCGGCAGAGGGAGCTTCGCGATGCCCAGGGCGAGCCCGAGCTCTCAGAGGACATGCTGGAGAAGGTTGGCAGGTTGATGGCGAAGAAAAAGGAGATGGCCCAGAACCAGGCTGGCGTTTCTGGGGTGACTGCGCCGTCCACACCGTGAAGTTGACGGGATGAAACCCCCCTCTTCCCCCCCCCCTTTTTTTTAATCATTTTTTTATTATCATCATTTTTGTAAATTATGCTTCGGCACGCGAATAGCCGCAGATATCACTTACAAGGAGGACACATGGCTTTTCTCCTCAAGTCAAAAGAGAGGACGATGCCCACGTATGGGAAACCATGGCCGGTGCGGTCGCATCAGCCAAATGCATAACGATAAGGAAAAAAAAAAAAAAAACACACACACACAACTTCCCTCGCCTCTCCGCGGGGTTCTTTCGTCCACCCCGCCTTTCTTTCCCGTCACAGACCAAAAAAGAACTCTATCTGCCTTCCGTCGCCGTAGCCAACCCTTGATAGGAAAAAAAAAAAGAGAAAAAAAGAAGACCATTGAAACAAAAAAGGAGGCAAGCGAAAGTTTCCAACGATTCTTTAATTTTCACGGTTCGACCCTCTCCCGGTGAAAGAAGAATATAAGAAACAACAAGAAAAAAAAAATTACACCATCTGCGTTTCTTGTTCAATGTCCCATTCGCACTCTCACGAAGGCGGTGCCTCGCATTCCCACGATGGACTCTCGGCACGGGACCACGGTCACTCGCATGAGATTCTGGACGGGCCGGGGAGCTATATCGGGCGGGAGATGCCCATTACGGAGGGGAGGGACTGGGCGGATCGGGCTTTTACGATTGGCATCGGCGGGTGAGCAGCACCTTGTTCTTGTTTTGCCTCTTCTTCTACTTCTTCTTGCTTCGCCTCCCCCCCCCCCCCCTGCGAACAACCGCGGACCATGTTTCTAACAAGACCAAAAAAAAAAAAAAACAAAAAAAAAACTCTCACCTATCCAGCCCCGTCGGTTCCGGCAAAACGGCTCTTATGCTGGCACTCTGCCTGGCCCTCCGGTCGAAGTACTCCCTCGCGGCGGTGACAAACGACATCTTCACCCGCGAGGACGCCGAGTTCCTCACGCGGCATGCGGCGCTGCCGGCCGAGCGGATCCGGGCCATCGAGACGGGCGGGTGTCCCCACGCCGCCGTCCGGGAGGACATCTCGGCGAACCTCGCCGCGCTCGAGGACCTGCACGCCCGGTTCGCGACGGACCTGCTGCTCATCGAGTCGGGCGGCGACAACCTGGCGGCCAACTACTCGCGCGAGCTGGCCGACTTCATCATCTACGTCATCGACGTCAGCGGCGGGGACAAGGTCCCGCGCAAGGGCGGCCCGGGCATCACCCAGAGCGACCTGCTCGTCGTGAACAAGACGGACCTGGCCGAGGCGGTCGGCGCCGACCTGGCCGTCATGGAGAGGGACGCCAGGAAGATGAGGGAGGGCGGGCCCACCGTCTTCGCCCAGGTCAAGAAGGACGTCGCCGTCCAGCACATTGTCAACTTGGTCCTGAGCGCCTGGAAGGCCAGCGGCGCCGAGGAGGACCGTCTGAGACAGGGCGGTCCGAAGCCCACGCCGGGCTGGGAGGCTCTGGAGTCCCCGAGCAAGTAAAGAGTGAGAACCGGGGGAAGGGGGTTTCTCATTCTTTTCAACGAGGCATAGCTGGTCCTCGCAGACATGGACGTATGGCTGGTCATTCTCGGTGAGTTTGCTAGGGAGCGGCGCTGAAAAGCAGCAACGGCGAGGGGGGCTGGGAATGGAATCAACCCGATCCTGCCTTGACGAATGAAGCGTCATTTCGAAGCGCCTTGTTTTACGATCGAAACCATGACATCAACCAACAAGAAAGATACGAAAAGAAAAACAAAAACTACTAGTACCATGCATGCATCCAAATCTCTCGTCTCATCTATATGGAATCCATGTGCCCTCTTTTTCTTCTATCTATCTCTTGCTCCAAAAAAAAAAAGTTCCAAAACCAAAGCCATTCGTCACATTTCTTCTTCCATGACAAAAAAAAAAAAAAAAAAAAAAAAACAAGAAACCGAAAAAAAAAAAAAATCATTCTTCATTCCATCATGACATCTTCGGCCTGGCCGCTGCTCTGCGAACCAATCTCCAGCAGCGGACCCTGCATCGGCGTCGCACGCCGAGGCCACATGCGCTTGTACAGACTCACGCCCACGGCATCCTGCGGATTGATCCTTCCGTCAAAGGTGGCCTTGAAGTAGCCGTGGGTGCCGAGGGGCTCCTTGACGAATCCGGTCCTGCCTCTCCTCGTCCACAGCGGCAGGGCCTTGAACCACTCCACGTCCTCGCGGCTGAAGAACATGTAGCGCACCGTGACGATCTTCTTGTGGATGTGGTAGGGATGTCCCGTCAGGATGATCCTCTTGGCCACGACCCTGGAGGTGGACGGCGGGAGGGCGGTTCCCGTGCCGACGAGGCTGAGCCCCACGTCCGGCTCGCCGGACTCATCGTCCTGCTGGCCGGGGATGGGGACACTGCGCTTGAAGAACATGACGGGGACGGCACCCCAGGTCACGGGGCCGATGAAGGAGGCGATGGCGCTCTGTCCGGGATGCATGTAGCGGCAGAACTTGTGGACGTCGTTGGGCGTCGAGCCCGGGTGGGAAAAGATGGGCCTGACGACCATGCGGCGGGGTCCGCACTGCACGATGAGCTCCTCCTTCGACTTGATGGACTTGCCGTAGTCGCTGCTCAGGTTGAAGAGGTAGTTGACCGATGTTGTCTTGTTCTCGTGGCGGAGGAGGGAGAAGAGCGTGACTGGGGAGGAGGAGGAGGAGGAGGAGGAGGAGGAGGAGGAGGAGGAGGAGGAGGAGGACTTGCAGGATGCGGCGGCGACGGAGGACGCAGACAGACCGCGCACGTGGACTTGGACGCGGGTCCCGGGCGCGACGCCACCGACGAGCGCTTCCCGGATGGCGCGCGAGCGGGACGAGTTGTAGTCGGGCACTCGGAGGAGGCGCCTCCATTCTTGGGGCTCGTGGGCGCGGTCCTCGTCTTCTTGCCAGGGGCTGGTGCGCAGGCTCTTGAGGCCCCTGTAGCGGGCCAGTCTTTCCCGGGCAAGGACGTTGGGGTGCAGCTCGATCTCGTCGGGGAATTCCTTGTCGTCCTCGGCTTCGTCGCGCTTGCGTGCGCGGAACTGCGCGAGCTGCTGGGCGTCCTCATCCTCGTCTGGAATGTCCATCATCTCCGACTGGGGGTACTCGGACGCGCCGCCACCCGCCTCGGTGGGCTCGGGCTGCGCGTGGCCTTCGATGCCGTCTTCGGCCCCGATTTCCTCATCCGCGTCGTCCGCTCCGTCCATCTCCATGTCTTCTAGGTCGGATCCCGAGTCGGAGACATCATCGAGGTACCACGCGGACTGGTAGTTGGAGGTGCCCTTGGGAAGCTTGCGCTTGATCTTCTTCTCCTCCTCGTCTGCATCTGAAAAGTAGTGGTGCTCATCGAGCAGCACTCCCTTTTTAGGTGCGGGCTCGGCAACCACGTCGGCGTCGACGTCCTCGTCAGCATCCATGACGACATCTTCAGGGGCGAGCTCGTTCAGATCGTCTTGGTCGTCCGACGGTTCTTCCAGTGTCTTTCCAGCCTCTCCATCAGCAGCCATGTCCTCTCCTTTTTTGGTCTGCCTGGCCAAAGGAGCTGCCACGATTTTCTCAATCTGATACACTCCCCAGTCGCCGATTTGAACGAGCCGGTCGGCCTTCAGGCCTCTGCCTCGAACAACACCTGTGATGATGGCGGACTCGGACTCGCTGGCCGCAAACGTGATATCATCGGCCAACATCCAGCTTCTGTCATCCCTCCAGCGCACTCCCTTTGGTGTTGTGTTGCAGAGGGACCGCACGAGATTGGAGCATTCCTGCCTGCTGTCCAGACTGTACAATTTTTCCTGTTCCGGGTGGAAATGGGTGATGAACGATTTCAGAGACGCAACCGTCGACGTCCGCTGCTTGGCTGGCTCGACCTTGTCTAAGCCCTGGACCAGAGTGAAGAGGGTCGACATGCCCTGGCTCTCAATGCTTCGCAATATCAACTCTCCTAGCGGGTCCACTTCCTCGTGGGCGGACAGGATAATGACGACAAAGTCGGCGACTCGGGCGGCGTCAAGACAGGCGTTCAGGTCTCTTGGCAGAGGTATGTATTGTAGCTTCTGCTTGAATCGATCGACGGCGACTCGAAAATTGCTGTCCGGGACCGCAGCATCAATATCAAGACTCTTGTTCAATTGCTGAATGGCAACCTTTGCGTCGCCATCCGCGCAGAGCGGCACGACGGCCACGATACGCGGCGCGCCATCCTTGCCCTGGAAGACCGAGTTTTCCCTGATGTGTTCCTTGTGCTTCACCAGACGGGCCTGCTTGGCCTGATTCCGCCTGTCGAATTTAGACATGACTTGCTGGTGTGGCGTCTTTCTCTGGCCTCGTTCGTTGGGAACCCGTCCTGTTTGTCCCCGTGTCAGTGTTTGAGACGACCTGAAGTATCAAGTGTAATCTTGAGCAAGCCGACCTTTGGCACGATCCCTTAATTCGTGCTTCGACGCCGCCTTGGACTTGAAGGGCTTATGCGACACCTTCGTAGTGGGGCGATGCGAATGATTCGCAACCGCGGCAGGCATTTTGCCGTTGCCCCCCGCTTTGAATCGAAAAGGTAGGGCCTCCAGGGTTGGTTTTTGAAAGCAGGATAGCTGTGAGTCAGATGCTTCTTGAGTAGTGACTTGACGGGCACGACTGCTCGAAGATTTTTGTCCTCAACGGCGTCTGGCAAAAACACGATTTGAGAGACGAGGCGAGGAATGATGGTGGAGGGGTGGGTTGTGGGTTATCAGGAATTTTTTGTGCGGCAGGGTATCGATAATATCGATAACCGGGGCATGGGTCCGATGGCTGCTCCATTCAGCCAATGACCATGGGGCGATAGCGGAATCGAATGCGCTGGCGGTGGAAACTTTTCCCAAGTTGCGTTTCGTTGGCCATGTACGAGTTGCCTTTCTTTCCTATTTCCAGTCAATGCAATTTTTTTTTTTAAAAAAAGTCTGCCAACTTTGCCCTGCTCACCTTCACCCACGAGGATAAAGAGAGGACGTTGCTGCGCCCATCATGGAGGTCGACACCGTTGACGAACCCACCACCAAGGTGCGCGAGAACGGCGCTGTCGCCGTGGAGAGGACCCGAATGCAACTCATGCCCAAACATGAACGGGAAAAGCTTCGCCGGCTGCGGGAAGCCAAAAAGGCGTACGGCCGCGGCAAAGCAATCAACACCAAGAACATCAAGGACAAGAAACTACGAAGGAATCTGAAACAGCTGGAAAGCAAATACGAAGATGCGACAATCAAGGCCAAGGACGCCGAGATTCTGCTGGAAAACACGAGCGGCTTCCTCGAGGCCGAGGGAGATCTGGAAAAGACGTACAAGGTCCGGCAGGATGCGATTGTGTCGGAGGTGGGTATCGCGACGGCCAAGAAGCGCTTCGACCTGAGACTAGACGCCCTGGGCCCCTATATCTGTGACTTTACGAGAAATGGCCGCGAGCTGCTGCTGGCTGGGCGAAAAGGTCATATTGCGACGATGGATTGGCGCGAGGGCAAACTCGGTTGCGAGATACAGTTGCGAGAGACGATTCGGGATGTCAAGTGGCTGCATAACAACCAGTACTTTGCCGTGGCGCAAAAAAAGTACGTGTACATCTATGATAGGAATGGCGTGGAACTGCACAACTTGAGGAAGCACAACGAGGTGACACATATGGAGTTCCTACCATATCACTTCCTGCTGGCGACTATTGTAAGTGCCTTCCTTTTCTTTTTCTTTTTTGTAATATGTCCCGTTTCGTGTAAGCAGAAACGAAAGATGTCTTCCCCCAGAAAACCCCGCCATAGTTAACTGCGGAACCTCACATAATCTGTTAACAATAACAAAAACAAAAACCAGGGAACTGGCGGTGTACTCAAATATCAAGACACATCGACGGGCCAGCTCGTCGCCGAGATGCCCTCGAAGCTCGGCCAGCCCATGTCAATGGCACAAAACCCACACAATGCCGTTCTTCACGTGGGACACCAGAACGGCACTGTCACACTCTGGTCTCCCAATTCACAAGAGCCTCTCGTCAAGCTTCTCGCGCACCGAGGGCCCGTCCGGGCGCTCGCCATGGATCGCGAAGGAAGATATATGGTGTCCACGGGTCAGGACCTCAAGATGGCGGTATGGGACATCCGCATGTTCAGAGAAGTGAACAACTACTACACACGACAGCCCGCCTCGTCGGTGGCCATCTCGGACACGGGCTTAACAGCGGTCGGATGGGGAACCCAGACGACCATCTGGAAAGACCTGTTCAACAAGGACAAGGCAGTCCAGGAAAAGGTCAAGACGCCATACATGACATGGGGTGCCGAGGGCAAGCGCATGGAGCGGGTCCGATGGTGTCCCTTTGAGGATGTCCTCGGGGTAGGCCACGACCAGGGCTTCTCGTCGCTCATCGTCCCCGGCGCCGGCGAGGCCAACTTCGACGCGCTGGAGCTCAACCCCTTCGAGACGACCAAGCAGCGACAGGAAACCGAAGTCAGGGGCCTGCTGAACAAGCTCGCGCCCGACATGATTGCGCTGGACCCCAACTTCATCGGCAACCTGGACCTGCGGTCCGACGCGCAGAAGAAGGCCGAGAAGGACTTGGACAAGCCCGCCGTGGACATTGCCGAGGAGATCAGGAACCGGGCCCGTGGCAAGAACGGCGCCCTGAAGAAGTACCTCCGCAAGCAGAGGAAGAAGAACATCATCGACGAGAAGAGAATGCGGGTGGACGAGCTTTGGAACGAGCAGCAGAAGCTCAAGGACAAGAAGCGCAAGGAGGCCGAGGCTGATCTGGGCCCTGCCCTGTCGAGATTCGCCCGGTAAGGCCGCCGGACTAGGTCGGGGCAGGCCGTTGGAGGTGCAGAGACGGATAGATTGGATGGTGTAACGAGACGGTACGGTGGACTGGCTGACTGTACAAGTAATACCCGTCGTGACTTCAGGATTGGGCCATGATGTGTTTTGCATGCGAACTTCTGGCGTATTAGAGCATGAGAAAGAAAAGAAAAAAAAAAAACCATCTTCGTTTGCATGACGTGCTTTACAGTGTGCTGTGCCCCTTTCAGCAATCCGTCAATCAGAGTCGTATGTATATACCCGCCATTCCTCTCAGCACCCCTATGCCGAAGCTCCCGTGACGCCTTTTGTTCCCTTTCCCTGCTCTCAGAACACTATTTTTTTATTACCCCCCCCCCCCCCCTCTCCCAGAGCATCCGACATTCTCCAACCCATCGTCCCATCTACACAGCAATAACAGCAATGTACGGCATGAGCGCGCCGGCAGCAACAACATCACCCGTCACCAAGGCGACGAAACCCATACGCTGCTACAGCAGCTTCAGATGCCCCGTGACCTGGTCGACCAAGCTCTTGGGACCAGGACCGACCCCCAGGACGGTCAAGCTCCCCGGGTCAATCTGGGTCCTGCCCGCATCCTGAATAACCTCGGCCGTCAGCCCCATGCCGAGGGCCTTCCACCGCAGCTCCGTCAGCTCCTCCTCGCTCTTGATCTGCAGGGCGATCTTGGCCTGGCCGTGCCTCTCCCAGCGCCGGAGCAGTTTCGCCTGCGGGGTGTCGGGCTTGGCGCGCACGAGGGCCTTGTAGCATGCGAGGGTGGCGTGGGAGCACTGGGCGGCGATTTTGCCTGCAGCCGCGGAAAAGGGAAAAAAAAAAAAAAAAAGCGCGTCAGTATACATACTCCTTTGTTCATCCGTGTGTACGTGTGTGAGCTGGCCGGGCTTGAATGTATGCGCACCCTTGGTCATGCCCAGATCCGTCCGGACCACGAGCACGAGCTTGCACTCCTCATCTGTGTCACCGCGACGGTCCTCGACGAGAGACGTCTTCTCCATCAGGCCGCCGACGCGGGCCCTCGCCCTGAGGCCCTGCCTCTCGTCTGCGGCCGCGCCGTTGGCCCAGTTGGGCGCGTGGTCGAGGGGTGTGTCGTCCTCGTCGACGTCGCTCTCGTCGCTCTCGACCGGGTCGTTCAGGTTGCGGCGTCGTTCCTCGACGAGCCCCGGCGGGATGAGGTACCCCCTCGTGGTGTACAGGCCGAAGAGCCATCCCGTGATGAAGGTCGCGAGGGCCGTGGTCAGGACGATGCCCGTCTGCGTGCCTTGGTCGACGGCCATTTGAGGCGGCCCTGCTCGACACCGCGCTGGTCTGTCCGCAGAAACGGCTGTGCCGATGGAGCGTTTTTCTTCTTCTTCTTCTTTCTTCTTCTTTTTCTTTTTTCGTGATTTCAGGATCGAGGCGAGGCGAAGCGAGGACGAGAAGGGGAGGTCGACGACGCGATCATGTACGTAGGGCGGGCGGGAAGAGAAGAGCAGAGAACGTAGCTTAGAGCTAAGTCATGCAGTGCTCTTTTGCTTGATTGGAAAATCATAGCCGACTTTGGCCCCACGGACTTGACGCAGCAGCAAGGAACCACCATGCTTCGGCTGGCCCATCATCTTCCCATCTCCAACGGAGCCCTGGCAAAAAGATAAAAAAACAAAAATACAAAAAAAAAAAAAAGCCTCAGTCCTCATCCCCTCTCCTCACACAATGGACGGGCCCAACGCGCTCATAATCGCCATATCAGGCTGCTCGTGTAGCGGCAAAACCACACTCGCACGCCTCCTCCGCGACATTTTCCCCAGCACATTCATCCTCCACCAGGATGACTTTTACAAGCCCGAGAAAGAGTAGGTTCTTTTTATGTTGTAATTTATTTATTTCATCTCATCTTAGTTTCACGTCCATGTCTCAAAAAAAAAAAAAAGTATACTGATATATCCAACAACAACAAAAAAAGGCTCCCGTCGAAAGATGGCCTCCTGGACTGGGACTGCGCCGGCGCAATAGACATCCCCGCCATGGCGGACGCGCTGTCATACATCAGGCAACACGCAGCATTCCCAGTACGCACCAGTTCTTGCCTTTTCTTTTCGTCTCGTTCCGCATGTGCGCCGTCACAGGGAAATCAAGGAGAAGAAGAAAAAAAAAAAAAAAGAAGTGTCAGGGGAGTTGAAACAAGAAAGGAAAAAAGAAAAAGAGAGGGAGACAGATAGACAGAGAGAGAGAGAGAGAGAGAGAGAGAGAGAGAGAGAGAGAGAGAGAGAGAGAGAGAGAGAGAGCGAGAGAGCGAGAGAGAACAAACGCAAAACACGAACTGACTCCCTTCCATCACAGCCAACGTTGGCCTCAAAAGAAGATCAGAACTCGGTGGGAAAATGCCCAGTCTCAGACGAGGTGGTCGCCGCCCTGAAGGACAAGGTCCACCGCGTCCTGCCGCCGACGCACTCCCTCAAGAACAAGGGACTGCGCGTTTGCATCCTCGACGGGTTCCTGCTGTACGCCCCGTCCATGGCTCAGATACAACCCCTTCTCGACTTGAAGCTGTTCTTGAGGACGTCGTACGCCCGTGCCAAGGCGCGGCGGGAATCCCGCGACGGCTACGTTACCATTGAGGGCTTCTGGACCGACCCCCCCGGGTATGTGGACAAGATTGTCTGGCCAAACTACGTGGCGGAGCATGCCTGGATGTTCGAGAATGGAGACGTCGAGGGGCCCTTTGACGAGGCTGCGCTGGCCAGGGAGCACGTCGAGGTCCTGGGAGGGGCGGCTGTGGATTCTGACTTGTCGCAGGTCTTGGGCTGGATGGTCGACATGGTGATCGAGGAGGTCAAGAAGCATGACTGAGTAGAGTAGTTGGTTTGCGTTGGAGGAGACAGGCGTCCACCAGCTAAATGAGTGGCGATGTCATGGCTTCGTTGATTCAAAGTCTGTAGGATATCGCCGTGCTATGGCATAACGTCGTGACAACGTCTCTTCGTTGACTTGGGGCCAGCCTCCCCTCCTTCTTCCCTCCCTTCCTCCATCTCCATATCTCCCTCAGGCGCGCGGGACCCGTCCCCCCCCCCCTCTCCCATTCATACATGATTCTCTCACGCTGCGGTTCCGCGCGACTCCGCCTTTTGCCTGTCCATGATTCGCACTGCCTCTTCTGCAGCCCTGACCCTGGCCTCATCCAGGCTCACGCCATCGAAGATCTCGGCAATGACTTCGGAGCCGACCGATACCCTGCACGTAAACACATGTTCGCCATTCTCCGCCTTCTGCACCCCGGTGGTGTAAGCGACAGACTTGGCCACAGCGTACTCGCCCAGAGTCTCCTTGGGGTGTTGTACGTGAACCCCATCCCGGACCAGACGATCCAGGTACGAAAACACGCCCAGCCTTTTCAGAAAGTCCTCGCACACCTCGACATTCCCCGAGTCCACCCAAATGGCTCCGATGGTCGATTCGATTATGTCCGAGTAGAACTTGTTGAACTGCATGCGAGCAAGAAGCCCCCAGGGATGGCGGTCGCCGTCTGTCATGGCCGCCAGGATGTCAGCGCGTAGCGCCTCGAACCGTTTCCGAACGGCGGCCTGCTCGACGCCAATCGGCTCCGAGAAGTGCCTCATGAAGTTCCACAACGCCAGCGGCGCCGCCTCTTTCTCAACCACCTCGAGATCATCCGTCACAGTTGGCTCCGTCTGCGTCTTGGTGTGACTGAGGCAAAGGAAGGCCAAAAGGTCGCCGTTGGCCACAGCCGACTTGAGCATGTGCATCCGGTGGTGCGGCAGCGGCGGCGTGTACGAGTACATCCTTCGAACAAGAACGTATTCCAGGACGGCGTCGCCGATGAACTCCAGCTGTTGGTAGGATGGCGTATCGCGGCTGAACACGCACGAGGGGTGCGTCATGGCCTCCAAGAGCAGCGACCTCTTGGTGAAGCCATAACCCACTAGCTCTTCAAGTCGGTGCAGCTCTGGCGAGAGCAAGACTCGATCGTGGGCTCTCTCGTAAAGGACGTCGCGGTTCGCTCTTGTCGTCTGCCACTCGACGTCGTCGATGAAGACTGACACGCATGCCTGCGCCTTGGTTTCTCCTCCCTCGACATACGACGCTCCGATAAGGGCCTCTACCACATCAGCCAGGGTTTTGCTAGACATCTGGCGAGGCGGTTTTTCAGCAGCCGAATCTTCCTCCATGTTCGTAAAGTGAATTGGTCGCCACTTATGACCAGTAAAAGACTTTGTCAAAATGAATTTCGCAAGTCCCGTGTCTATGGCTGCGGCAGCGAGCCTGGAGTTGTTGATGATCTTGCCTTTCAAGAGCGACAGATAGCCCTCGGGCCAATCGGGATGAAGGGCCGAAACTTGAATAGAAGCAAGATATTTCAGTACGGAGTCTCCGAGAAACTCTAGTCGTTCGAAGTTGACGGGCTCCACTGCGTTTCGGGAGCTGATTGCCTCTCTGACAAGATCCAATCTGGACACGTTGACTGGTCTCAGGAGCGTCCTCGAAAGCTCCTCGGCGACCAGCCTGACCTCTATCTCGTGAATAATAGAAGGTACGAGCATCCCCAACCTGACATACCTCACTGGAAGAGAGTCTGTTTTTGCCCAGCTAAGGGGAAGCACACCGGGATACAGCTTCCCGGTCGTCGGAGCCATCGCTTCGGAATGGATAGGGTGAAGAAAATCAGTTCTCCTAGACCACTTCCTGACGATCAGGTAAGGCACATCCTCCGGCGCAGATTTGTAGTCGGAACGTAATTTTTGGATCTGCTCGGCAGGAGGCTTTCCTGGAATCAGACCCAGGTATTCATAAGGAGCGAATGACGGGTCCCGTATCAGATAGTCCCCCCCGGTCATTGTCTCGTCGCTCGCGTCGAACACCCTATTGCCAATGTCTTCCAGGGACATCCTCGCGCCTCTGACGGATATCTTGATGACGTGGCGCCGCTCTTCGACAGTCCAGCGATGTCCGTAATGGAGTGCCAGCAGGCTTGATGTGTGATCAGGTAGGCTGGCGGCTTCAGTGGCCGAGATGCGTCGGCCAGAATCACACTGAATATTGCAACTGCTTCCAGCACCGACGTGTACTTCGATGGCCCGCCACTGATCGAGTTTGCACGGGATGATGAGATCGAATTTTGTCTCACCAAAGGGCTCGCTGTCGTGAAACGTCAGCGAATACAGCCAGAACTCATCATTTTTATCCCAAGCCACGTTCACGGCACCCCAAGGATCGAAGAGCGGTTCGGCCAGAACTAAGGAGGCTATCTTTTCTGCTTCCAGAGGTTCCTCCTTTTTGAAGGGCAAGAGGTGATCGTTGACCAATCCCGCATCGTAGAGGGAGCGGTACGCCTGAAATGCGGCATCTTTTGTTGCATTCTTCTCTGAAAGCCAGGAAAGCTTGCTTTTCACAACCCTCAGCGCGGTCGGGACAGAGGAAGGAAGCAGTACCGAGGCACTCAGGGATGGCGTTGTGGAATCGCTATGTTTGTGAATGATGTAATCAGGACGGTTGTCGACAAATTCTCCAGAGCAGAGTGTCCTGCAAAAGTGCTCCAAATGAGATTTGGCGTTGTCAAAGTCAAGTCTTGCCCCGGTGGACTTGACCTCGAAGAATGTTGGACATGCCGCCTCAGACTCCTCGAGCTGCTGGAGCTGCATGATTTCTCTTTGCGTGTCCCGGTATACAGCCTTCATGTCTTCCTCCAGAGCTACCCACTTCTCAATCATGGATGAGGAATATTCACTCAGCAGCAGCAGGGTGGAGTCTTTCATCCTGGCCCTGCCGCGACGCTGCACAAATGCTTTGGGTGTGTTTGGGTGATCGAAGCAAATGACGGTATTGCAAGCCGGCACGTCGATGCCCTCCTCCAGCACAGAAGTAGCAACCAGGATGTTGATCTTGCCGGACCTGAAGTCTTGAAGCGCAGTTTGACCCGAGTCGGCGATGAGCTCGTACAACGCATTCTTCTTGCTTTGTAACGTGGATGAGCCGACCATCGACCCGATGCGGTGCTTTTCCGCGATTTTAGGGCACGATTCGAGCAGGTCACAAAGGACGCTGACTGTGGCCCGTTCTTTGGCAAAGATGATGCAAACCATTGTGTCATCCATGGAAGAAAGCTCCTTCACAAGCGCACACGCCTTCTCCGAAACCTCATCTCCGTTCTCGGGCTTCGGCGGAGGCTGTGGAGGAGACAGGCGGCGCAGAAACTCTGCTATGTATTTCTTTTCGCTTTCCACCCAGTCATCAAAGATCTTGCCGTTGTCATTCTTGACACGTCGGAGAAAAAAAGTCGCGGCCTTCCAGATATACAAATCAGCCGCCCATGGCCCGAGTTGCTTTGCAATCTCGACGGAGCGATTCCAAAGGCCTCTGATTTGGTTTTGCACAAACGTGTCATATTTATGAATAGCCCGCTCCAGTGCGCGGCGGTTTCGTTCCGTGCGATCCCTCTGAAGCATCAGAACATATGGGTCTTGGGTGATGTCGAGATTTTGAAACTCATGATGCAGCCGTCGCATCAGACCTGTGAAAACGGGTTCACTGGGCGTATTGTAGACTATATTGCGGATCTGCGGCCTCTTAACGCACTTCATGAGTTCCTCGCGGTGCAATGTTGGTGTGACGCATCTTGCGTCAAGCGTAGCCTCAAGAATGCCGATGTTTTCAATCTCGTCTGTCATGCTAGGAGTTGCAGTGATGCCGAGAATGGACGGGACGGCAAGTCCCATCTCCTTGCGTCGGTGGTAGAAATCCGTCATTATCTTACTGCCCGGATGCTTTCCAGAGCAGTTGTGTGCTGTCATGGGATCAGAAACCGAATTATCATTACGGACAAGGAGAGAATTTTCAGACCTTCGTCGAAGACGATGAGGGACATGCGGTCCATGTTGACGAAGCTATGGCAAAGGGCGTCCAAAAGGATTTGGTGCGTGGAGACTACGATGCGCACATTGTGTAACATGGTCTTCCATATATCACCTGACCAAGTGTCGACATTTTCTTGACCCGTGAGAAGTTTCATGGACACTGCGGCGACCTGCAGTTTGATGGCATCGAATTGTTGACTGCACAAGGCGACGGTTGGTGCAAGAAACCATATTATCTACATTTGAGTTTGGTCAGCAGCAAGTTTTTCCAAGACTGTGAGCATTTTGCCCCCCCCCCCCCAGTCCAGAAGCATACCTTGTCGGAATCTGATCTTTCAAGCTCGGCTTTGATGCGTAGTATAGCACTGCATGTCATCTCAGAACAAGGTCGTTTCCCAAAAGATCCCTGGCTAGCAGGGATGGAAAGGCCATCGTTTTCGACTTACACATGCGTTTTACCGCTTCCTGTATCCATCTGCACTGCATGAGTACAGCGCTTCCGGAAAAGAGACAAGCATGCTGTCCATGTACACTGGGTAGCCGGGGCCTTACAACGACGATGGTATTTTGGTTCAGACTCTGGTCGAACATCTCCAGCTGATACGCTCGAGGAGAAATTGTCGCGGTGGAGGAAATCCCATCGGTCCCATCTCCGCCCATAGTGTCTGAACGCAGAGAATTTGAAGATGTTTCGTGGAGAGAAGTCTGAAAGGCGGCATCAAAAATGAATTTCCGTGGTGTTAGCGGGGACAACAGTAACAGCGTATTCCGCCAATGGCTGTGAGATACCACGCTCGCGTCGCAATCAAGAGCTTCGTCGATCAAGTTGATGTCACTCCCTGGGAGAAGACCGACGGAACAAAGCGTTCGAAACCATCAGGAATGTTGCGTCCACCCCAACGGCACGACAAAGCTAAGCTAATACGTAACCCTCACGACTTGGTCTCTTTCTCGCTTCCCGACAAGCCCTCCATGAAGTGTTGTCCGTCGTAAAGCTATGTGTGACGCTGCCAGACTTTCCCACGTAGTACCATGGCACACGTTCCCGTAAGCCTCAAGGCAGCAAGTTTGTTTACCTGGGCATGTTTCAAAGGTCCATGAAACATGCGGCCTCTAACACTGCCATACGACGGAGCAAAGACGTGGAAATAAAACCGCCGCGGATCCGGTCTGACTCACCACTGAACCTGAAGGACCTATGTTGCCTGAGACGAGGCGGGACGAATTCTGGTAGGTGGCGGGAGCAAGGGCGGATCGTCGTCGGGAGGATCGCACCTTAGGCCGCGGCTGCGGAGACTATCGGGCTGTCAGTCAGTATGTAGACACATGGATCTCTATGGATAGTGAGTCGGTGACGAACATGCAACATCGAGGCACGACGAGAAATACGCGACGGTGCTTGGAGTCGAGTGCCGGGAGTCATGGTCGCGTTGTGCCAACGACTGGGTCAACCAGCGATTCAGCTAGCCTGCGAACAAAACGATTGCTGCACCAAGTTGTTGGAAGAAACGTGTCGGGCATTGTGGATTGTGTGAGTTGTGGGGTGCAAGGGGACGCAAGCTGGAGTTTCCCCGCTGTTGCGTGTCAGTGTCACACACGCACAGCACAGTGTCACGTCTTCCCTCTTCCATGGCTCTTTACGCCGCCGGCTTCAACGCCTGGAATCAGCTGCGCTTTGAAAAAGAACCTGAAGCTGACCCGGAAGACATCTTCACCTTTGCAAATGTCCTGACTGACGAGGCGGTCGAGAGGCCGCGTGCGGGCTTGCACTACACACTAGGTACGAACGACCCACGGCCTGTCTGCCTCTTCCTGCCTTGTCCATCCATGGCTTTGTCGCATAGCAGTTTCCTTGCATCACAAAGAGTCCTTTCGTAGCCTTTTACCTCTACAACTACTGTACAAGCCATCAGTCAGTGTGTAATTAAAGTTCCTACTCTTTAACGCTAGCAACTTCGGTGCGAATTGGCAGTTCGGGGAAAGTCAGGCTATCATGTGGCCGGCAACGCCTTCGCAACAGGACGTGGGACGGACCACGACCACATGGACACTACGTTCGTGGCGGGAAACGGATGGACTGTGACCGTACTAAAACATCGAGACTCGGCTGAAGTCCAGAGGGATGACAGTGAAGCACCCTCTCGGGACTGCATTGTCAAGTATGAATCATACGGAGACTTTGAAGCCAACCATGCGCCGGTCGCGCTTCCCTGCAAAACACCAGTTCAGCAAGTGGCTGCCTACGAGGTGGGCTTCGTGCTTCTTTTCCAAGACGGTACCGTCGAAACGCTTGGTGACGCTCGCTACCAAGAATGTCTCGCCCGGGACATCACACCGGAATCGTAAGCCCTCCCTTAGAATTGGCTCGAGCTGGACACAAAGACCGTTAACGTGTTGCAATACCAGTGCGGCCGACAGATTGGGGCCGGTGCCCGATCTGATAAGTCTTGGAGACCCGGTCAGGCATGTTTCTGCCAATGGTTATGTTTTGGCAGCACTCACGGAAAGCGGCAGCGTCTACATCTGGGGTCGTAATTCTCGTCCAGGTCATTGTCAAGAAGCCAGTGTCTTTGAAGAGTTGAGCGCGATACCCAACTATTGCGAGGTCGGCGAGGGCTTGGACGTGCAGGACATTGCTCTCGGGGAGTCTCACGCAGTAGCTCTGACAAAAGACGGCCGCGTTTACGTCATTGGCACGAACCGCAATGGTCAGCTCGGCATAGGGCAAACTAGAGACTGCATCATCCGGGAGTGGACTTGTGTCGACTTTGACCCGCCTACAAGTCATCATGTTGTGGGCGTGGCTGCAGGGCCCAGATCTTCCTTCATTATCACGGCTCGCAGGTAAATACACACGAATGGCGAAGCTTTCCCGACTGGATGCGATGACTGGAGAGCAGAATTCAAGTTGGGGGGGTGAATGGCTCTTTGAGCATTTTATATTTATACTCATACAATAGACTCATCATCAAAAGCTTGCCACAATCAATCATAGACTCGTCAAATAGTCCTCAATCTCCTGGGGTGTGAGCTTCCTGAACCGAGGACCAGTGGCTCCCTCGACACCCTCGAGTCCAAGTAGGTGTTCGGCAGGCGGTCCGACAATACCTAGCAAGATTCGTTAGATTTCAG
The DNA here is from genome assembly GCA_013435705.1 of Claviceps paspali. Classification (NCBI taxonomy): domain Eukaryota; kingdom Fungi; phylum Ascomycota; class Sordariomycetes; order Hypocreales; family Clavicipitaceae; genus Claviceps; species Claviceps paspali. The sequence continues at coordinate 168,247 of JABAEC010000025.1, forward strand.
CAGTGATACAACTGCAGCTGGCCAAAAAGGAAACCTACCGATCTCGATTGAGTCACCATTCATCTCGCCCTCAATGTTATCCTTCAGGGTCAACAAAGCAATGTGGATGGCATCTTCTAGTTCAAGTTCCTCAGAGTACCTCTTCTCCAAGAAAGTCTTCGCTTTGGTCGCGCTCTTGCCGATGGCGGTGGCTTTCCACGGGAAATAACTTCCAGTGGGATCGACTTGATACAGCATAGGACCTCCCTTGTGAATGCCGCCCGTCTTGGTGACAGGCTTCTTCTCCCCGCCCTCCGCCGCGGCAACCTCTTCTTCAGGTTCGATGCCGTCATCCCAGCCAGCAATCAGCATGCTAACACCATAAGGCCGGACGCCGGCAGACTGAGTTGCCTCTTGCATCACTCGTGCGACGTCCTGGACTAATATTCTGGTGGGTGGGTACTCGTTATAGATTCTCTTGTACCCGGTGTGAGAGACCTTGCGTGCTCGATCGACTAGAACTCGGTAATCGGGGCCCATGCCGGAGTACACAGCTCCAATGTTGGGTGTGATGTGGCTAATCTTGGACACGGTGCTTTGATCAGCGAGCGGGGAAGATGACTTCTTTTCCGTGGCAAGAACGATGCCATTTGTGGCTATGCTGTGTTAGAAGAGAGAAACCACAGACTACAAGAATGAACAATGCCTCAACTTGCATGCACATACCTTTGATGCCAAGAGCAGTGATTCCCTGGTTGACCGCGTTCAAAGCATATTCTGTACGACCCGCCGATTAGCACCTCATCGAGAGAACCCGTTCGAAGTATGCCCCCTATGCAAAGCAATTAAATAATCATAGCGGATGTTTAGGGCTTTCGCACCGATCTGCACCAGCTTTCCGCTGCACAGTAGTCATTAGCCAGGCTCCAGCGAATTCGGGGTATGGAGGGAGTGACATCAGCATGCACGCTTACCTGGGAGAAAAGGTCGTGAGGGAAAAGGAGTATCGATCCGCCATAGCTACCGCGGTCTCTGGAAGTGGCCGGGAAAGAGAAGTTGTGGTGTCGGAATGAGAGGGTGACGAATAATGGAAGGCAACGAAGATGAGGTCAAACAGTTGGTGTTCCCACTAGCCAACTGCCTTGCCTGCCTGCTGTCTACCCAGGCACAGCGAAGCTGCGCGTCGAGCTGGCTCAAGGCGAAAGAGCTCCCTGCCCCCACCCCCATCGCTCCGGCAGAAGGTTCGGCCGAACTCCGCAGCCCGCTCGTGCTTTCCTGCTCTTGTTTGTTGCTAGAAGCGTCGAATTTTTTGTCTCGCCCTTCATTTGTGTGCTCCGCCACCACCTTTGCTTGTCCCTCGCAACAATGAGGTGGCCTTTACTCCTGACCGGAGGGTGAACTTCTTTGACAGCTTCCCACGTGCATACCCTCATATTTCCTTCTTTATTCCAAAGACATTTTCCCTATTCCACAGATCGTGGCGTGCCTTTACAAGCTTCTGTCGCTCGAAGCATACAATGTCCGGTGGCGTTGCATGCAAGTTGAGTTGCCTAATTGGCTGACGTCGCTAAGAACAGACAAAGGAAAAGACCATACTCGCTTGTCGCATGGGCGTCTCAGTGTTCCCCAAGAGCGATGGATTCCGAGGCCTCGAGTTCAACAGCTCAATTCGAGCGCCAACGTATGCCATATGCTGCGTCGGGATCTTCGACCGGACGTGCCGAGTCCGTCGCACGACCAGAGTCTGTACCAGGATCTGAACCACGTTCAAATACAGCCAAGGAAAGCACGCAGCCGGGGAATCAACCTCAACAAGAGAGACGTCAATATAGACCAAGAACATGTCGTATTTGCTTGGAGACGGAATATCCTAAATTCCACTCAAACCTCTCGAGCACTTTGGGTATCTCTACCACATCATCTCGCCCAGTCTATGAATCCGACGATCCTGAACTCGGCCGCTTACTATCACCTTGCAAATGCAAAGGCTCGGCAAAATACGTCCATGAAGGCTGCCTGAATGCCTGGCGTTTGACAACTCCGACAGCGACGAGAAACTTCTGGCAGTGTCCGACATGTAAATTCAATTATCGACTTGCCAGGCTACATTGGGCCACCAAGCTCGGCAGCAAATGGGCACAGATTTCGTTAACACTGGCCGTCTTCACCATCAGCCTATTCATATTGGGCTTCATTGCGGATCCTATATTGGATCTATGGTTCGATCCCGTGGGATCCATAGCTGATACCGTGTCAAGCGTCTTGTCGGATCCCGACGCTGTGCGACCTCCTCCATATCAAGAACCAACTACGTGGTTGGAACATTTCACCAAGGGTTTCTTCTCGCTAGGTCTGATAGGAGCTCTGAAATCCTTCATTGCCATGGGTCCCTGGCACTGGATCAACTTTCGCGCAGGCGGCTTATTTGGTTCTGGCAGAAGAGGCGGAACAGGTAGAAGTAGGATGGAGAATTTCAACCTTTTGTTTGTGGCTATCGGCGTCTTTACATTCATGATGGCGCTTTGGCGATTTGTCAAGGCCATGAGTGCAAGAGTCCTGACGCATGTCAGCAACAAAGTCATGGATGTTGGTGGTGATGAGGATGACGACGATGGCGAGAGACCGACTGGCGATGGATCCAGGCCTTGTGAAACTGATGAACAGAATAGGTCCGACAGGTAGTGGCAGGCTACGAATTTTAAACTGCGATATTGACACAACTAATCACCGTTGGACAGCTTCCTTCGCTTCAATGCCTTTCGTTTGCCCACCAAAGATTTGCTTTGGTTGGTCGGCTGTGTATGACTTGCACACTCTTAAGTTGTCTTGAAATCTGCTCTTCCATGTCAAGCCAACTAGTCTGTGTGCATATATTTAGCCTCTGCCCTATAACGTTTGAGTCTGAGCCGTTTTGGTTTCATGTGCTCGCCGGTACGGGTATGATACTGTCAGTGACATCCGACATATGGCGCAGACGCTGTTTTAGCGTCGTTGCCTTTTTCAAGCACCCGCTACGTACTACATGTATAATCTGCGAGTAGGCTGCTCCGAGATGGACTGATACATAATTGAAGACGCTTGTGTTGTTTGTAAATGTTTATCCATGGGCAGGGAGGTTTCATGCTGCGTGGACAGAATTCCTCACACCCCAAAACTCCCCTGACTGAGGGGCTACTGTGCAGATGGGCGTACTCTGTGCAGAGTACTGTTGGTGCCTCGGCAAGAAACATGCCGAGCCTGAAGTATAGTGTGTTGCAGGTCGACTCTCGAGGTAGATATATATGGCTTTGGGAGTTTTGATGTCTTCAGAAAACCACAATGGCGACGATTTTTTTTCCATGGAGAAAAATGAAATTGGTGACAAGGTTATATATTCTACTCCCGGTACGTGCTAAACAAGGGTACTATGCTATCACTGTCGGCATACGTAGTATGCGAGGTGCCGAAAGCGTGTCTTGCATATGACAGCCTGTCGTCCACCAGGTAAAGCCTCCAAGTGAGATGGCAAGGCCGCAGTGGTTGCAAATTGTTGGTTTTCTTTTTACTTTTTTTTTCACGTTCAATAACGACCGTTTTTCTGTAGTTTGTATACCAGTAGCTACTACTACTAACTACTAGTAGTAGTACTAGTAGTAGCTGGGTTCAGGTTGTTACTGATAATGTTGATGTTCGACAATCGAGGATGTTGGGGGAGGGCTTGTGGGGCAAAGAACGTCCACGCTAAGCGAGAACGTAAGCGAGCAGCAGCAGCAGCAGCAGCTACGCCTGGAAGTAGAAGAAGATGGTACCCAAGTCAACGCAGCCATGGCAATGAGTCGTGTATTCGAAGCATTGAAAATGCGTATACTATACTAATAGTAAGTACTACTATTACTAGTGATCTTTCTACTACTACTAGCAGTAGTAGTAGTCATACGTGGCAGAGCTGCAGCAAGCTACTAGTACTACTACTAGTAGTAGTAACTACTTTACTACTTAGTACCTACTACTAGTACTAGTACTTACTAGTACATGTAGCCACACCTTTGATTCTTGACCCAATTACTACTACTCGTACATGATTTAGTGCTATGTAGTAGTAGTACTAATGTAAGCGTAAGCGCTAGGGTTTTCAGTCGGTGAGTGGGCCCTTCATTCGGGATTTTTTGTGCTTAGCAAACCCTTGTTCCCATCCGTCTCCTCAACGAGCATTTCGCGACGTAACTACCCCCCTTGCGCTTGCGGAATCAGTCGTCGCCATTTCGCAAGCACACAGTCATCGCAAGGCTGAATCCTCCCATCGCGTGTCGCTCGCTTCCTGTTGGCTGTCGCACCAACCGTCCGGGACCATCGACGACACCGCTCGGACGGCCTTGCAGAATTGGCGCCAGAACAGGAGCCGGGGGCGTCTTCAGATACGTGGACGATTCGACACGACGATTCGCGATTTTGGTCGATTATCTCCCAGGGTGCCGGCAACGTGACTGCACGGGCGTCGGTCACGGCACAGAATTTGGAGCAAATCGTTGAACGTCATTTTCCCGGCCCCTGAATTCCAAGGCGACGTCGTTAGCCACAATGCATTTCGCATACCCCCCTCGGAAGAGCTCGAACCCGCCACCGTTTCAGGCGCGGTCGTCACGCATCTTGATGTTGCGGAAAAGTCGATTTAAAAACATTGTCATCGGGGCACTGCTGTTTGTTGGCATCCTCTACATGCTCTTTGGGGGCAAACGACCGGATCCCTACCACGAGCATGTGCCTTCGGGGAGTCCTTCTGTCGTGCTTGTCACTGTCATTGAGCCCACGGAATCCAATGCGGCCTATCTGACCACGGTAAAAGAGAATCGCGAACGATATGCGGCGAGACATGGTGAGCATTCTATCGAGCTCCTGGCTGGTCATCAAGAAAAGCCGTGTAGACGATGGACGCAGTGGATGGCAAGCTGGGGATGAGGGTTGGCTGACCGTGTTTGCATTAGGCTATAAACTTATGATTGTCAACGCACAAGACTACGACACTCAAGGCGCGCCAAAATCGTGGGCCAAGATCTTCGCTATGCGCCATGCGCTATCGAAATACCCCGACTGCAAGTTCATCTGGTACCTCGACCAGGACGCTTACATCATGAACCCTATCAAGAGCCTGGACGATCAGTTGACCAACCCCAGAAAGTTGGAGAGCTTGATGATCAAGGACTACCCTGTTGTCCCGCCAGACAGCATCATCAAGACGTTCTCCCATCTTCGGGGCGAGAATATTGACTTCATCGTTAGCCAGGACAAAGAAGGCTTGATACACAAGAGCGTTGTGATTCGCAACGGGGAGTGGGCCAAATTCTTCATCGAGACTTGGTTTGATCCTTTGTATAGGAGTTATAACTTCCAGAAAGCCGAAGGGCACGCTCTGGTAAGGCATTCATTTTTTCTTTCCATTTTCGTCATTTCATCAGCGTCGAGGCTTAGGCTTACCCAATATGGCAGGAACACATCGTACAATGGCATCCCACGATTTTGTCAAAACTCGCCTTGGTACCACAACGATCACTGGCGTCGTACTCGAACTCTCTGCATGGAGCTCAATTTCAAGAAGGGGACTTCGTGGTTATGTTTGCGGGGTGCTCACAGACAGGTCAAGACAGCTGCCAGGTGGAGTCATCGCATTACTCGCAAAAAATGAAGAAGGCGTTTGGCATACCGTGAAAACAGCACCGGGCAGACCAACAAGGGCGAAAACAGTTGCACCTATTCGAAGTTCTGTGAAGCCACGACGTGGGGACTTCAGACGAGACTCCAGAGGCAGAAAGCATTTCGGGAAGATGATCCAAAACGCGATGCGTTCGTGATCACGGGGCGCTTTATCGAACTCTTGGCACCGAGCTTTTCTGACCTCTTCTTATATTTTGTTATATTTTTTTTGTGGAGGTTATTTGTTTCTGTGAAGGAATAGAAGAAGGAAGGGATCAGTTTTTTTTTTTTTCTTTTTTTTTCTTTCTTTGCGCTTTGTACTACTATGCATGGATTGAATACAACTGAGCATTGGACACAATCACAAAGTATAGAAGGGGCAACGGGATATCATACATTCGATGGTAGGGGACACGATTGGAAGTGCAGGACGCATATGTTTTTTTCACTATATTTTCCTTATCGAGCTGGTTTGATCTTGGGTCGTAGTTGAACCCGAGTCTGTCTCTGTCTGAGGCGGAGCGCATGGGAAGCACTATTGAGAGATGCACGATGACAGAGTTCGCCCTCGACTCAATCGCCGCCGTCGTCTTAAAGGAAGCTCTGACGATATGTGCTCCCACACTGCCACGGTCACAAAAAAGAGAGATTTTTGAATAGCTGGGGGACAAAAGGTCTACTACGCCGTAGCTTGCATACAGATCTCGGCGGTTTGATGGCAATTGCGCAATAACTAACGCGTGGTACAGACAGCAGAAGATGTCTTGCACGCCATGACGTTACTGCATATCGCATGTACCACGCAAATGTTACCCACATCAGGCTCCAAGGCCTTTAGAGAAAGCAAGAAGAAGAAGCAGAAAAAAAAGGATCTACTACATGCGGCCGGCTGCGGAGGACGTTGCATAATGCTGTGACCGACATGCTTCCCTTGGCATTGAGATGCCAAATGGCGAATTGGTGTTTTGGACGTAGAAGGCATCACATCACCCGTTGTTGAGCACAAGGTTGTGCCCAACGATCGGCACAATGATGTTTTTTTTTTTCTTTCTCGGAACTCGGCGGGGAAAGACGCACATGACGAGGCAGAGGGATTCCCTCCTAAGTCGTGTCAGGACAAATCTGTGGATCTACAATCGGATTGACTTTTCCGTGACAGTAATTCTGATGCCGGTGGCAGTATCGCCTCGTGATGACGGGGTTTGTTCCCGAGTCGACAGCAAAAACTGGTTTTTCCCTTTTGGTGGCAAACCGCACCCCCTTCCCCCCCCTTTTTTTTTTTGTTTTTTTTTGTCCTCCTCCGCCTTCGTCATGTAATCATGCAGAGCGAATACGTAGTAGACCTGGCGAGTGGATGAATTGGGATCCACCTTGCCGCCGAGCACCGAGGGGTCATGGACGTTGAGAAGGTGCTGTTGTGGCTGGGCGAAGCAGTCGTGACTTCGGTGTTGGAGCCCATAACCTCCGACGGGGGAATTAGGGGAATAGGGGGTGTGACGATGGGGTTCGCAGACAGCTGCGCGGCTAACCGTTAGCGAGGTTTGGGGGGGGGGGGGGGGGGAACGTCGGCGCCGAGAGCCAAGCTCTCTTAGCGCCGTGGGGGGCAGTAATTTAGGAATTAGGTGGTAAGTCTGTAACAGGTTACAGGTAGGTGTAGGCAGGTGTAGGTAGGCAGGTGTAGGCAGGTGTAGGCAAGGTGTAGGTGGGTGTAGGTACTAGCTGCCGGGCCATCCAGGCATTGATTTGTTTGTCGTCGCGCCCCCCTCAAAGATGAAGATGGCGCCTTCTCTCTGTTCAAGCCACTCCCCCCCCCTCCCCACTTCCCTTTCCCCAGTTCGGAGCCTCAAAGTGGCTCCGGCGCGGCAAGAGCGACTCTGTGTCCCGAGGTGCGTCTGTTGTCAGCCCTGGAACTTGCGAAGCTCCTGGCTCGCAATGTCCGAGGACCAAAACGTACAAAAAGTCTACACAACCGCCAACAAAATTTCCCATCTATCTTCTCTCCCATTCGAAAATTATTCTTCGTTCTGCTCTGTCAAAGCAATAATCAACCGCATAATCCCCTGTTCAAAAAAAGCAGGATCGACCTAGACCTAGGCTGTATCTGTCTCCTGCCTTCCAACTCAGTCCTATCCTCCTCTTCTCTTCTTCACGTCTTTGGGTAGACGGGCATTTATTCCTTGATTCAAATTGGCTCGACTCGACTCGACTCGCTCCGCCTGCTACCGTTGCGTGACTGTCGCGTCGATCTTCTCTCACTCGGCACCCGTTCTGCTCCGTCTTTCGCCACCATGCCTGGCACCTCTGGATTGCCTGCCAGCCTGCTCGGCGGCTTGGAAAGGGTCAAACGCCATGGCCAGGCCAATCCCCTTTCCAGTTTTCTCACAATCGACCTGTACGTATCATGACCTTTATGCGAGCCACGGGCTTCAAGACGCGGGAAAACGTGCTGTGGCTCTTCTTTTCCCTGTCGTGAGCTGCATACGCTGGCGTGAGACAGGGGTGCGTATATTGAGCCGGTTGTGACGTCAAAAACCACTGCCTTGCCAATTGGCCTCGCGTATCACATCATGCTCTGGCCGGGAAAAATTTCACCTCCCCCCCCCCCCCCCCCCCAAATCCAAAAGGAGTCACAGGCTGATCGAGTGCTCCCCCCGAGACTTTAGGCTCCGAAACGTCGTCTTTGCCTACTTTGTGCTGCGATGGACGCGGAGGGCGTTCTGGAAACTCAAGGGGCGTGGCATCATCGGCTCAGTGGTTGAGCTGTACCACTCGGTCGAACGCACCCTGTATGGCTACTTTCTCCGCGCCCCGGGCGTGCGTGGCAAGGTCCAGAAGCAGGTTAATGAGTCTATCGCACAAATGTCGACCAAACTCATCGCACAGACCGATACTCGCTATCTCATGCTCCCCAAGAACGGCATGAGTGTGGACGCTGTGCGTGAAGAACTCGAGAAGCTGGCCAACCTTGATCACACGCGGTGGGAGGACGGCTTCGTCTCCGGCGCCGTCTACCATGGCGAGGACGAGCTCATTGCGCTGCAGACCGAAGCTTTTGGCAAATTCACCGTTGCCAACCCCATTCACCCGGACGTGTTTCCCGGCGTGCGCAAGATGGAGGCCGAGATTGTGAGCATGGTACTCAACTTGTTCCACGCCCCTCCCGGTGGTGCCGGTGTCTCTACCGCCGGCGGCACCGAGAGCATTTTGATGGCTTGCCTGAGCGCGCGCCAGAAAGCCTATGTCGAGCGCGGAGTGACTGAGCCCGAAATGTGAGTCCCGGTGGCGTACCACGAAAACAAGTCGCTGGGCTAACGAAAACAAAAATAGGATCTTGCCTTCGACCGCTCACACGGCCTTCCGCAAAGCTGGTGATTACTTCAAAATCAAGATACACTTGGTGGACTGCCCAGCGCCCAGCTACCAGGTCAATGTACGAGCCGTTTCACGCCTCGTCAACGCCAACACGGTGTTGCTGGTCGGTTCCGCCCCCAACTTTCCCCACGGCATCATGGACGACATTAGCGCGCTATCCAAGCTGGCGCTGAGAAAGAAGCTGCCGCTGCACGTGGATTGCTGCCTGGGTTCCTTCCTTGTGCCATGCCTCGAAAAGGCCGGTTTCGACACGGCACCCTTTGACTTTCGCTTGAAGGGTGTCACCAGCATCAGCTGCGACACGCACAAGTACGGATTCGCGCCCAAGGGCAACTCGACGGTGCTGTACCGGACGGCGGAGTTGCGGCAGTACCAGTACTATGTGTGTCCCGATTGGTCTGGGGGCGTTTATGCATCGCCCGGTATAGCTGGTTCCCGTCCTGGCGCGCTGATTGCCGGCTGCTGGGCGAGCTTGATGAGTGTGGGAGAGTCGGGATATGTCGATGCCTGCGTCAAGATTGTCGGCGCGGCCAAGAAGATTGCCGAAGCGATCCAGACGTCGGGGAGCTTGAACGGCGAACTGGAGATCATGGGCAAGCCGCTCGTGTCCGTGGTTGCCTTCACCGCTCTCAACCTCGACATATACGACATTGCCGATGGCATGTCAACCAAGGGATGGCATCTCAATGCGCTGCAGGACCCCCCTGCCATCCATGTGGCCGTCACGCTGCCGATTGCCAGGGTCTGGGATCGCTTGGTGAAGGACCTCGAGACGGTGGTGGAAGAGGAGAGGGAGAAGGAGAGGGTGCGGCAGGTGGAGGGCAAGGGCGCCAAGGGCAAGGCCATGGGCAATTCTGCCGCCCTGTACGGCGTGGCCGGGTCGTTACCCAACAAGAGCGTGGTCGTCGACCTGGCGAATGGGTTCCTGGATATCTTGTACAAGGCGTAAAGCGCGAAGGGAAAAGTGCGCGACAACAACGACGACGACGACGACGACGATGACAAAGGGGGCTGGGTTTTTTTTTTTTTTTTTTTTTTTTTTTGTCTTGGCTGGTTTTTTTTTTTCTTCTATGGGTCATGATGAGCGGATATATGGTTTCATGGGAGGCGTTTTTGGGCGGGAGGGTCATTTATGTCATGTGTTACATTTTTGGAGATGGAAAGTACAATTACGATTGTTTCAACAAAGAAAAACATCACCTCTCACACCCATTTTCTTTTTTGTAGACAAACCAAGCTCTGTTCTACTTGCACCAAGCGCACCGCTGTCATCAGCAGCCTCGCAATCTTCTCGCCAGGCTTTGCCAATGAATGCACTGGCAGACGCGCTAGAAGAACGGGAGCTCGGGTCTTGACGCATGGCTTCGTACATGTTACGTGTGGGAAGTAAATCAACTGTTGACGACTCACCGAAAGGCAAAAGAGGATGTATCAAGGCTCGTTTTCGACCAGGAACATGTATGAGTAGCAGTGTAGCATATTGACAGGGGATCCTAACCGAGGGACGGGGGCGAGTCGGAGATGATTTCCTGAGGTTTTCCAATTAGCCTGCTGTTATTGTATTTATGACTCTTGTTTCATCTGTAAATGCGTACACAAAGATGCTTTGCCCCTCTTCTTCTGCTGGTTCCGTCCCCTCTCTCTTCTCTTCGTGTCATCCGCAATTTTTATTTTTTTATTTTTTTTTAGTATCACTGGGGAATTTAAGCAAGACGAGTTGATTAATCTGATCACCATGGGCAAGACTATCCTCAGCAGCCTCTTGGCGATCTGGTTGGTTGGCCATGCTGGCGCTCTGCCTAATGCGCAAGAGGCAAGGCCAGATGGCTGGTGTTGCATAGCTACGTATGTTTGTTTCTACTTGATTTTTGGGGGGGGGGGGGGGGGGGGGGGGGGGGGGGGGGGGGGGGGGGGGGGGGGGGGGGGGGGGGGGGGGGGGGGGGGGGGGGGGGGGGGGG
>JABAEC010000025.1:179232-228112 GCA_013435705.1 Claviceps paspali
TACTTTTTTTTTGGTTCCCCCCCCCCCCCCCCCCTTTCAAAAAAAAAAAAAAAAAAGAAAGAAAAGAGAAAGAAAAAAAGAGAGCATAGACTGGTGCAAACAAACAACTGACCTAGCGGGGATAAAGGGAGATGTACAACGACGGCAGGGTCGATTACGCAAGGTACTGGCCGTACAACATCAACGCCGCAACGACGGTTCCATTCCATCGCACGATCCCGTTCCAAAATGTCAACATTGACTGTAGCGTGAAGATCTCTCCACCTGAAGGAGGTGGCTGCGCTTCGTGGAAGTTCGATTCAGCCGACGCCTGTACATGGACTGTTCAGCCCGACCACGTTTGCGAGGACTATATCGAGGCGCATCCTGATCAAGGCGCATCCTGATCGAGGCGCAATCCTGATGATGATGGTCATTCGTAGTAGGCATTGTGAGTGTTTTTTTTTTTTTTTTTTTTTTTTTTTTTTTTTTTTTTTTTTTTTTTTTTTTTTTTTTTTATTTTTTTTTTTATTTTTTTTTTTTTTTTTTTTTTTTTTTTTTTTTTTTTTTTTTTTTTTTTTTTGGTGCGTTATCAAAGCATGGCGGTTTATCTTTTGCGGATGGATCTAAATGAGGATGATGATGGTGGTGGTGGTGATGAACAATCAATACTACTCTTTTCAACACTTGCTTTCCTTTTCTAGCATTTGGTGCGTGTCTCTTACGTGATTGGTAAACAAGTCGATATCCCATCCCGTGCTACTGCTAATTACTACAGTAGTAGTACTAGTACTACCACTACATAGTACTATGTACATTACATACATAGAATGTACTACTACTACTACTAGTAGTAGTAGTAGTAGTAGAGCAATAAGCATATTGTTACATAAGCACGCAGCGTTGGAGAGAGCCCATCCAGTCAACTGCACGGTTCCCTTCTTTCCCTTCTTCCTTTCTTCCCTTCCCAGTCTTCAGTCTGCAACAGGCGGGCGCCCCCCCGTTCCTTCTACTACCACTACCAGTAGTAGTAGTATGAGTACTAGTAGAATCCATCCGGTCTGCGCGCGTGTCCGTTCCCCCCAATTTCTAGTACTAGTATGCAGCACACGGCACCAGCATCCAATCAGCGACGGGGGGACGTCGTCGGTGATATCCGCCATGGATATTTGCTCGGACAGCGAGCTGGTGGCCTTAAAACGGGGGGGTTGTTGTGCTTGGCAACGCAGCCCCAAGAACCAAGAACATGGTTTGGGCCATTTTATCCGTCAACCTACATAAATAGAACGAGAGATCCTCCCCCGGCAGAACGAACAATGGAACAATCGGACCTCTGAAGAGTAGGGTCATATCGTTTTACCCGAATTCAAAACCCAAACCAAAACCAAAACCAAAACCAAAACGAAAACGAAAAAAAAGAAAAAAAGAAAAAGAAAAGAAAAAGAAAAGAAAAAGAAACCCACTTACCATATATACCATCATGCGCACCACCACCACCCTCCTTAGCAGCCTCGCGGCCGTCTCCCTGCTAGGGGTTGACGCGCGACGAGTACACACCACGAAGGAGTCTTGCTGCCTCACTTTGTACGTCCCCCCCCCCCCCCTCCCTTTTCTCTTCCTGCCGTAACTAACCCAGAGTACAAACAGCACCTGGGCGAATTCAAATTCGAGACTCCCCGATTACGCAACCTTCTGGGATGTCTTCCTACCCTATCCCACGGCCGCGGAAGGCTCACACACGATCGACGATACATGTTCGGTCACCATCGTGCCGAGCAGCAAGCCACCTCACGCGGGAGGCTGTAGCGAGTGGAAGTTTCAGCAAACTGGCTGTATAGGTGGCTCGTGGAGAACCAACTCCGCTGATATCTGCGAGGCCTATGCGAAGGCCAACCCGGGCACAGGAGGCAGGGGCAGGAGCAGGGGCAGGTAAAATAAGGGAGGGGGGGGGGGTTAGTTGTGGTGCTTTATTCTCAAGTTGAAAGGCTGGCTGGCCGGCACGTTTCTTGTTTTTTTTTTTTTTTTTTTTTTTGTCATTCTACGTTTGTTTAGTACCCTACGGGCAATGGGAATGGGAATCGCGCACACACAGATATAACGTCTTTGTGGCCGGAGCTGTCGGACTTTTTTTTTTTTTTTTTTTTTTGGTTTGTGATGGTAGCAGCGTCTCGCCACAGGTTTGGTTTAGCCATGTGACTCTTGAGTAATATCCTCACCGGGCCGGCCATGCCAAATGCACGCCCAGATGCGCCAGCAGCACCAGATAACGAGCGATGCTGTATGTCTTTGTGTGACATTTCTTTTCCTTTCTTTTCCTTTCCTTTCTTTTTCTTTACCATCGAGATGATGTAAACCACATCCACGATAAGCCACTGACGAGGCGCAAAAAAAAAAAAAAAAAAAAAAAAAGAACAATGAACAATGAAGAAGGCACCCACGCCCCAATTCGCGAGATACTGGCCACACGATGCATCCTCCCCGAGCCACAACGACGTATACTACGTATACCCATACAAGGGCACATACGACGACGGCCAGACGTTTTTCTCGCCGACGGTGTGGCGCCGCCCCAGCCAGGGTGGCTGTGACCAGTGGCGTTTCGTCCTGGCCAACTTGCGCGGATCACGTGTGCGACGAGTACGCAAAGGCTCATCCCGCTTGAATGAACTATGAAAATTGAAAAGATAAATAGAATAGTTAGAATAGTACTACTAGTAGTAGTTAGGACTATGGTATTCCAGGACGTATAGCAAAAGGATGATTTTTTATTGTTCGCCCCCCTCCCCCCCCCCCCTTCTCTCCGACGCCTTCTCCCCGACGCCTTCTCCCCGACGCATTCGTGTACATGCATCCGCCCTCTTGTCATACGCGCCAGTGTCTCGGACGAAGTGTTTTCTTCTTCTTTGTTCTTGATCTTCTGGGTTGGATTGGATGCGTTGCTGCGGCTGTCTGTTGTGGAGGTGGCGTGATGGGGGGGGGGGGGGGGGGAAGAGGAGGAGGGGACTGTTGATGCCCGAGTTTGCCACTTTTTTTTTTGTTTCCCCCCTCGAGCAAGTCAGGAAAAACAAAAATAAAAATCACACCCCCAACCATGCCGTGTTCCATCTCCGCGTTGGCCGGCCGGCCCAGACGACATTTCCCGGATCGGCTGTTGTCTCAGGCGGTCGGTCGGTTGGGCGTGTCACACGACGAGGTCGGTCGTGTGCGATGGATGGTGGGGGGGGGGGATGTGTGTTTTTTTTTTTTTTATTTAGTTTCTTTTTTCCTGACTCTTCTTTTCTTGCTCATCTATCATGTGTGTGTCTTTTTTGTGTGTACATGGATGGATGGCTACCTGCGTAGGAGAGAGCGTGATTTCCGTCTCTGGTTCGAGATGGGGAAATCAATCCAACGACGACATGTTTTTTTTTTCTGTTTTTTTTTTTTAATTTTTTAATAGAAAACAAAAACAAAAACAAAAACAAAAAAAAAATAAATGACAGACCGTCGTTGCCAACGCGTTGCCCGGCATCGCCTTCTTTGTTCCACCACCCACCTCGTCTGTCCGTCCGTAATGTTACCTACCATTCTGTGTACACACACACACACACACATACATGCATGCACACGCAACACGGATCGCTTCCGAAAGGGTGCCGCGCGGCCCTCGACGCAGCGGCCTGTCTCTCTGAGCAGACCGGACGATGAAAGAAGTGATGTAGTTGGGAAACAAAAAAGAAAAAAAGAAAAAAAAAGGACACGACGTGCTGGGTTGATCTGCGCTGCTTGACTGCCGCTTCGGAACCATGGGTGGGCTGCCTTGTCATATTTCTAAAGGACAAGAAAAGAAAAGAATAGAATAGATACAAAAAAAAAACACACACCGAGACAACAAGTGCCGCCTACGTATTCGTTGCCCTGTTCCCTTGAATCTATTCGTTGATCGCTTCTCCTCCTGCTGGATGACAACATTCAGAGCAGAGCAACATGGTTATAACCCTTCTTGTTTTGTCCTTCTTCCTCTTGACCGTTTGTCAACAGGTATAAAAACAACGGTTGGCTCCCCCCCCCCCCCCTGTTTTTGTCGCTCCCACCTTCGTTTGTGCTTGTTCTCCCCCTTTCCCCCTTGGCTTTGGGGACCCCATTTACCCTTTTTTTTCTTTTTTCTTTTCTTTTTGTTTGAGATGGAACACGACCAGCCGTTGTATTTCGATCCTGCGGAGGGGTCGACGGAGAGAGGTGGCGCGGCTTCGACGCAGCATCGCGCTGGGGTCGCGACGGGAAAGAAGATCTCTGAGAGAACGGGCGTGTCCCAGAGGATGTCTCTCCGCGGTGATGAGCGTCACCGTGAGCCGCCGCTCGGTGTGCGGCAGAGGTGGCATAGGCTCCAGGCCACAGTGGAGGAATGCGACTCCGACAGCTCCGCCGACGGGGGACGTTCCTCCTCGCCGGCGGGGGCGTCCGGCCCGACGGGGACACATCGGCCTCGGCCCGGGACGCTGACCCCGCCGTCGTCGAGGGACTCCAGCCCCAAGCGCGGCAGGCCCTCGGTGCACTTTTCCACCCGCCATCCCGCCGTGCTGCACTACAGGGCGAGCAGCCCCTCGTCGTCTGTGTCCTCGTCGCCGTCCTCGCCGCGGGAGGACCGCTCCCATCCCGCCCGCGCCAACGACCACGATGCGCCCCCGTCTCCCCCTTTCTTGTCCGTCGTGGACAGGCAGTGGGGGGTGCTCTTCACGGAGCAGGGCGAGCCGACCAGGAGGCTGGGTGACGTCCTTCGGGGTCTGGCCAACCACATGGTGAGTGGTGGTGGCGAGACGGAAGACGGAAGAAGATCAGCAATACCTTTTGACTCATCTCGACGTCGATCCCCCCCCCCCCCCCCCTCTTCTTTTTTTCTAACCCCCCGTTCCCAATCATGCATACACACCAAAAACAAGACATACATGTATCCATCCATCCATCCCTCCCCTCACTGGAGTAAAAAAAAAGAAGAAAAAAAAAACACATCCCTAGTCTGACAGGCCCATTCCAAATGCAGATCCATGATTACGAACCATGCAGCTCGCTCGTCATTTCCCCACGTAAACTTGCCGCCTTTTACGCACGATACAGGCTCGAAAGGGAGCCCTTCCCCCTCGAGGCCCTCTTCGACGCCGAATCGCGTCATGACCTCGCCAACCTCGAACTGCTCTACCAGGATCTCTCGTGCGAGTACCACCTCGTTGCGGACCACGACGACCCCCGGGTGCGTGCCCGGCCTGGCCACCGCGCCAGGCCCGTCACGCCAGCCCTCACGCCCGCGGGCCTCCAGACCTGGCTCACCCTCTTCATCCGGGCGTCTCCGTCCTCAGAGTCCCGCCGCCTGTCCCGCCTGCTGCTGGACGTGCCCCTCGAGGCGGACCTGCCCCCCTCCTCCGCCGGTTCGGCTCCCCCCCGGAGCCCGGAGCGCCTCCCCGCCCAGCTGTCGCGACATCTCCTGCCGGCGCGCCGGAACGACCGCGTCTACGCAGAGGTGGCCTCCGCACTGGACGACTGGTACCTTCGCGCGAGGAGCACGCCCCCCCGCGACCGGAGCGCCATGCTGCGCGACACATTCGAGTATTCCGCCCCGCCTCTCACGGACTATCCGGACAGACGGCACCGCCACCACGATTTGCCGCGCAGAGCAGAGCCCGTCGTGATCCCCTCGGCGTCTCCCGCTAGCACGAGTCGTCCCCGGAATCTCAGACAGGACATGTTCTCGTTCTCGGACGGGACGCACGAAGCACAGTCCGCGTCCGCCTCTGCTCCTGGCGCCGGCACTCCTCGCCCGCGGGATGCCACCACTAGAGAGCGGCCGTGGTCGTCCCGCGACAAGCG
The DNA here is from genome assembly GCA_013435705.1 of Claviceps paspali. Taxonomy (NCBI): domain Eukaryota; kingdom Fungi; phylum Ascomycota; class Sordariomycetes; order Hypocreales; family Clavicipitaceae; genus Claviceps; species Claviceps paspali. The sequence continues at coordinate 185,053 of JABAEC010000025.1, forward strand.
GAGGCACCACGAACGTCATCCTCGCCATCGACACGCAAGAGGCCCGTCTCCGAGGGCCGACACCTCGCCCTCAAGGACGGAGAACTACCGCTTCTTCCAGGGGAGGGGTCCCGGCAAGACGTTCGGTCTGTTCTGGAGAGACAAGAGGGCTAGTATTTGAGCGGTCGGCGTTTGGCCCGCACCGGAGTCGGGCCAAAGAGATGTTCATGTCCGCTGGACGACAGATGCCCCCTTGATTGTGCGCAGGCAGATGTAGCAATTCTCCTAGTGTTCTTCCAAACGGCCACCGTTTTCTTCTGACTTCTGGTGGGGCCAGGGGAAAAACAAAAAACAAAAACAAAACAAAACAAAACAAGTCGTATTTCAACTGTCAAGAACACCCATGTCTAATATTTGCGTAAGACCATACTTTGTTAGCTAATATAACCAATAATATATTTTTTTAGAAAAAGAAAAAAAAAAAGAGGGGATTGGGGGGGGGGGTAAGGCCAACGCGCCGGATGATCATTCTTCAGCCCTGGCTGAGCTCACATCATGCCTACTACCAATAATGTGCCTTGAGTCACAGATAGGCTTTCAGTAACTTCACAAAAGCGGCACAGGACACAATATTCCGAACTAGGAATAACCGGCTTTCTTCTCCCCGAAAAGAGGCTGTGTTGTTCTCCCACCCCTCCGGTGGAACGGACAGCTATCACGACGTGGTTGTTTCAGAAACCCCCCCCCAAAAAACGTAGGTATTTACCGGTGAGATACATGTACAAATGCTTTTTTTTCAGAATGGGTGCAAGAAAAGAAATGGAAGCAAAACGTAAAAGCAAGGCATCGGGAGGCGTCCATTGCCATCCACGCCACATGTATGGTATCCGTAGAGGGCAGGAAAAAAAAAAGGAAAAGAAAAGAAAAGAAAAGAAAAGAAAAGAAAAGGAAAAGAGACCCTACAAATATGCAATTTCTACTCGCTTTCCCCTTGAACGGGGGTGTTTCGAGGTGATTAAAAAAAAAAAAAAAGACACTTCTGCGCCTTGGAACCTTTTTACCAAAACGCAAAAGGGATTGACATGTCCTTGGACAAAACCAACGCTATGCTTTTTTCTTGGTATCTCGAACAACAACTTGGTGAGAGATGAGCTTGGGGGGAGGGGTGGAGGGGAACAGGATAAAATAAATTCCGTGTGAAAAAAAAAAGATCGCAGCGTTCGAGGCTATCGCTAGTGGATTTTTTTTTTGATGGGTTTGTTTTTGTCAAGTAAATGCACGCGAGTGCTACTCGAATCGTCATCAATCTCATACAATCGCTGGCTCGTGTCGATAATCGTCGTAACATAGAGGTGGCAAGACAAAAAAAGAATAGTAACAAAGGAGCATGTTGTGATGTAAGCGTGTCTTGTCATCGCGCAGGGGTCCTCAGTTGCGGAGAGTCAAAACCCATGATGCTTGCGATATTTGCGCGGTGTGCCCGTTTGCGTTTCAGCGCTTGGTAATCATCTTTGAAAACTGCGATGCATCGTTGCAGTTCCCTATCCGGATGTGGTGGCATCTGTATCTCCACAGCCTTGAGGCATATGCGCAGATGTTGCAGTTCCCCATCGTTTTCTTGGAGCTCTTGTTCTCTGCGAGTGCGGTGCCAGGTGTCAGCTGGCATTTTCCGAAATGCCAACGCGATGGTGAAGGTGGGGAGAGAAAGAGAAAGGGAAAGGGGAAAGGGGAAAGGGGAAGAAAAGGTTTGAAGACGCACAGGTATGCTATCCGATTCTGCAAGAAGATGATGCGCTGAGCGGCTCGTTCGGCCCGTTCGATGAGAAGTCCTTGGATATGCTTCCAGTGATAACATGATTAGATTTCCGTGCTGGGGTGAGCAAGCATCCTCTGCATAAGAAACAGGACCTACCTCGGACTCTTCCTGGCGAGCTTTGAGGTTGCTCACCACGGTGGACAACTCGTCGTTGAGCTTGCCCAGCTCTGCGATGACCTTCTCGGCCTGCGGAGCACTCATTCCCTTCTTTTGCGGCGGTTCGTCCTCCGGCTCCTTGTTGGCCTCCCGCTCTCTATGCAGTGATGCCGAAAGGTCGGAAAACCGTGACTTGAAGAGCGATGACACTGGTGATTCCAGCGCGAACCCGGCGTCGCTGCAGGCTGGGCTCCCAAAGCTGAGCTGGCGGCCGACTTTCCTGGGCTCGGGGCTCAGCGCTGCACATACAATCCTCTCCAGCTGCTCGAGCTGATGGCCCAGCATGGCCTCGTCCATGCTATTGGGTCCGTCATAGGTCAGACGCCGCGCGAGTTGGCTGAGGCGTCTCGCGATATCGTGCCTTACTGCGCGAGAGGTCACGGCGTCGACGCCTTGCGGAGGCGTCGAGTGTGGCAGTTCGCGTCGCAAAGGGCTGATGGTGAATCCTGGATGGGACAACGCTATGCTGGAGACGGCGCTCGAGCTGGTAAATCGCGGCGGAGTGTAAGGTCTTCCATCAGCAACTTGGTCTTTGTGGACGGGTAGGGTGCCCAGCGACTGAGGAGAAGTGGGCTGGCTAGTTCGGCAATCCGGGGTGCTGCTATTATTTCGGCTGCTGCAGTGGCTGCAAAGACCGTCATCGCTACCGCGACTGTACGTGCTTGCCGTGCTTCGGCGATCGGGCGTCAGGCTGTCGCGTTGACTTTGCCGACTGCTGAGCGATGCGGCGGCATGCTGCGACGCGACACGTTCCTCGGCACATCCCATCCCGGGCGGTGGATGATGGAGAACGCCGTAGTGTCGTTAGTTGGGGGTGGGATGTCTCGGCGACGCGCTCTGTCAGAGACTTGCAAAAAACTTGTCTGGTATGGTGAGGAGGGCTCAACCTCCTCGTCACTCGTGTATTTCGTGTATCCGCGGCGATGCGACGCATCAGAACCTGCGCTGCCTAGTCATTTGGTCCGGCTAGTCTTTAGTCGATTCTCCAGACGGGTGTCGCAAACGACGCCGAGATTGCTCCTATGTCGCGAGAAAGGAAGAACTCGCTTGACTGAAAGGGACAGCGCACAATATTCGCTCCCCGACAGGGGCCCAGTAGCTCACCGACCCTTCAGAGCTGCTGCCCAGGATGTGGGTGCCGAATGCGGCACTAGCGCGCCAGAGCCGAAGCTGAGGTGTGTTTGAGTTGAGGGGCAGAAGAACACAGGCTGTGAGGATGTCGACAAAGACTTTGGTGTCTTGGACAGCGTGCGAGGTGGACCAAGCTAAGCCGATCGCCCGAGATGCAACTTGCGGAGTTTTCACAGGAGATCGAGCAAGGCCTTTGATGACGGTGGCTTGGTGTTGCCTGATTTGTTTTGACGCTGACACCTGTGTCCGTCTGATAGTGCGATACGCGGACAGCTGGCGCGCTAGAGTGTCAGACAGTACACAGTACGTAGGAACCTCCGCAGACGAATCACAATGACGCTTAATCGAGCCATGCCCCACCAACCCCCGTGCGCCCCGTGCGTGTGGAGCCATGGAAGATGCGGTTTGAGTGGTGCAGAAATAAAATGAGACGGCTGATTGGCCATTTTATTCTCCAAGAACCAAACCACAAGAAATTCGACAACGCGACAACAAACATCGTCATCGTCAATCCACGACGTGCTGGAGCATCGAATTCCAGCGGGCGAGGAAGCCATTCCGTGGAAAACGCCCTTGCCCGGAAGCCAACGGTCAAACATGCCCCCCCTTCCCGGATATGTGATATGTGTGGCACATGGATGGAGCGGGAGATGGACGCCCCTTGCCGTCCGTGGTGTGGCATGGAGGCATGGAGGCGCACCCGTTGCATCTGCCGACGCGAATGAGCTGAGCTTACAACGAAGAACGGTATCGAGGGCCGCGGCTTGTGATTTATGCGCTTACCCTCGCCCTCGAAGCCATACTCCATGTTCCGCACGCAGTATGCCAATGACAATCACCACCGAGGCAAGTGGCGTGTTCATGCGACGAGCATTGTAATTCCTTCCATGTTTGACATGTTTTGCCGCCGCGCTGCTTATCGCACGCGGAGCTCCGTGGTCCGTCTTCTTGGCAGAAGCATATAAGCACATACATGTCTACCTACTACGTACTAGTAGTAACTCGGGTGGGTAGCAGTAAATCACAGACGTGCCGTCTGGGCAATCTGGCCAGAGTCGAGAAATAGTCAACCTGTGGCGTGGCGCGTATCGAGTGAATGCAAGATGGCAAGTCTCCGGATCCGCCCCCGGCCATCATCATATGATTTCTCTCCCCGTCCTGTCCGGTCTATATGATCTTCGTCGATTCTCACCTGGGAGATTGAGAATTATTTCCCCCATTGCTTCCGTAGGCCGGACTGCATAGTGCCGCACATGCCTGGCCCGTCGCTACTCTGTGTGGTCTGCATTTGCATCACCACTCCGCGCGCCCCTCTGTCTGATCGATCCACGCCGAGGGGGGGGGGGGGGAGAAAAGATTGAGTTTAAAAAAGGCACAACCTCCTTTTCTGCGGCTGGCAGCGTGCCGTCTCTCCTCCCCGCTATCGCTATCTCTTCGTCGCCCGCGCTGGCAAGCTGAGATGAGCCTCGGCTTTAATTTGTACTCGGTACCACACGAGCACTACTCAGGCACACAATACTACTACTTAGTAGTAGTACTTGGTAGTAGCTTGCCGGTGGCCACAGCTCGACGCCTTGTACCGAGTACCGCGGCGCCCCGATTGCCCCAAGTGCCAGGGCTGCTGATTTGAGTCAGAGTCGCCCGCCCTCCCCACTGAACTTCTGCCGACCTTGCGACCGGCCGCATCACCACCGACCGAGAAGCATTCGAGCCCCTTTATAATCGACCGCCATCATTTTGTTTTGGCCATCTTCGCCACGTCTGCCGCCAGTACCTGATCTGTCCGTTTGAGTCGCCTGATCGAAAATAAAATAAAACAAACAACCACGCAGTCGACGGGGCCAGGCCAGGCCGTTATACATTCGAACAACCCGCGGCTCTATCCTCTGCCCACCATGTCGTGGAAGTCGTCAGAGAGGCTGATGGACACCATCCGGCACTATGCCAACTTCCCTGCCACCGGCGTCAGCTTGCGCCAAATGGTTCAGTTTGGCGATAAACCGTCAATAGGTACTCTTCACCGCAAATTGACGCAAGCAAAACCCTTTCTCGCTGCCTTGCTGCCCACTGCCCCGGAAAACAACCCCCTCCGACATCATGGCTGACTGCTGCTGTGCGTCATAGGCACTCTTTTTCGCGCCTCTCAATTTCTCGCCGAGGAGCTTCCCATCCGTCTGGCGCATCGTGTACAAGAGTTGGATGAGCTTCCGGATGGCCTGAACGAGATGCCTTCCGTCATGAGGGTCAAGGATTGGTATGCCCAGTCATTCGAGGTATGCCCCCGTCTGTCCGAATACCGCACCGCACCATCCAGGAACCACAGAGCCTCGCAGCATGTGCAGTCGACTCTCTAATGCCTGCAACAGGAAATCACACAGCTTCCCCGACCAGACTTGAGCAAAGACGTCCGCGACCGCCTGATGAAGCCTTCCAAGTTCAATGGCAGAATCATGCAGCGGCTGTCGGAAGCGATCCCCAACCCGTCCATCGACGAAGGCCCTTCCGGCTGGGGCGACGTGCCAAACTCCAACGGCAATGGCAAGCAGAAATCGCTGTCGAGAAGATATTTTGCAACCGTCGACGACACCGGAGACTGGCCCCCAGAGCTTCACCTGTATAATCAAAGATTCGCCCAGACCCTCCACACCATCAAAAGAAGACACGATGGAGTTGTCACCACCATGGCGCAAGGCATTCTGGAGTACAAACGGCGTCGTCAGCGGATGCAGATTGACGGCACGATACAATCTTTCCTCGACCGGTTTTACATGTCCCGCATCGGCATCAGAATGCTCATCGGGCAGCACATTGCTCTCACAGACCAGAGCCACCATCGCGACCCGACATATGTCGGCGTCATTTGCACCAAGACAAACGTCAAAGACCTTGCGCAGGAAGCTATAGAGAATGCCAGATTTGTCTGCGAGGATCACTACGGCCTGTTCGAAGCGCCCCGGATACAGCTCGTTTGCAATCCAAACCTCGACTTCATGTATGTTCCCGGGCACTTGTCCCACATGCTCTTTGAGACCCTCAAGAACTCTCTGCGAGCCGTGGTAGAGACGCACGGGATGGACAAGCAAGAATTCCCCATCACAAAGGTCATCGTAGCCGAGGGCAAGGAAGACATCACCATCAAGGTTTCTGACGAGGGTGGCGGCATCCCCCGAAGCGCCATACCTTTGGTCTGGACCTACATGTATACAACCGTTGACCGTACCCCTAATCTTGACCCCGATTTCGACAAGAGCGATTTCAAGGCACCCATGGCCGGTTTCGGCTACGGACTGCCCATCTCTCGCTTGTACGCAAGATACTTTGGCGGTGATCTAAAGTTGATCAGCATGGAAGGGTGAGTTTTTTTCTCCTTCTCCTTGTGAAATAGCACTGCCGTGATCTCCCGAGAACCCAGTACAAAGCTAATTTTCATGCTTCGTCCCCCCCCCCCCCCCCTTCTTTTTCTTCTAGTTATGGTACCGACGTGTATCTTCATCTCAATCGTCTGTCATCATCGTCAGAACCTTTACAATAGCAATTAAGCGCCACCAGGGCTTGGCCTCCATCGTTCATATTACGCAAACGCCTCAAGGACCGCCGACGAGAGGTGACGGAGCGAAGACAAGTGGGTGACGCCGAGGCTGTGGTGAATGCTCTCCCAGGCAAGTTTTCAAACAAACAAGGGGATTGCGAGCTGTAAGAATAAAAACAAGACGAGAACGAAACAATACAACCATGTCACAAGGACACGGAGCTGCATTGACCATCATGTTACTGCCTCGGTTTCAATGAGGCGATTTCCATTCCCCCCTTCACTTTTACAATCAGGACATACCTGAAAAAAAAAAGGCTTCATGTATGCTTTATGTGCAAAATAGCATCGACAGGCCGCGTCAAGCTCATGTATTGCCCAACATACCTATTGCCTACTGACTGGTAGGTGGGGAGAACAAGATGGCATTCGCTGCCATGGAGCGGAGAAGCGGTTCGACCTTGGTCCGAGGCATTTTTGTTCTTACTTTTGCCTCTGGGTTCTATTATTGAAGAGAGGATATCGAGATGAAATGTTCAAAGGACTTGATCGAAGTGGGAAGAAACTGTCCCAAGTACAGACTGACTTGGCTGGAGGCTATGCATTGATTCCAGAGTTGAGAGTAGTGGGAGACGAAAGGTGTATTGAGAAACGGAGAGTGAGTGTTTTGATTTCCTGTTTCGGCGTTTGTTCGTTGGAGCACACTGGCATAGTCCCGAGTCTAGTCTCGCACGAATCACAGAGAAGCTTTGCCTTGACACTTGTTTGCCAGCTGCCCCTTCGAGGCGTCCCAACTGTTGCCGTCTGGCAGGATTCCATGCTTTTTGCTCACACCCTCTGCCTACGACGCTGCTTGCTTGAACATCCCAAACATTGGTCTCTTCCATCGTGGGCTGCTCGCGTTTCACTCTGTCTTCTTTGCCAAAGGAAAATCTGGCTACCGTCGTTGATGTCTAGTCTTTTGCCACGGCTTTTAATTTGTCAACCACTCTTCCGAAATTGCCTGCTGCAGACTGCTCCCCAAGATGTCGAGCAAGAGAGAACCCCCCAAGTTCGAAAGGCAATTTTTTTTTCGTCACTCACTTGTGGATACATAATACTGACGTGCAGTAGGCGCCCGAACGTATCAATCCCAATCCGGTATCGATGCAAGGTCGGCGGAGAATGGAAACCCATCCAAGCCTTCTCCAAGAACCAGCAACGTTTAGTGGAGTCCCAGATTCGTTTCAAAGGCAAGGTGGATGCAGCAAACTCGGGCATGACCTGCTTGGAACATTCCGCCGGCGCCCGGTCGGAGCTTCGTTGTGATTTATGTCAGCTAGTCAAGCCTCTCACAGAATTCAGCAAGTCCATGCGGAAGACTGACGATCCCGTGAGTGTCTGCGTGCCCCCGCACCCGAAACGTTTGATTGCGACGTTGACTCCTGAAAAAAAGATGTGTAAACGATGTACGGCATGGACTGAGATCCAAGAGCCTGGTGTAGTCCCACCGCCCCTTGAGACTGGACACATCACGCAGGAAGAGGAAGAAAACATGAGGAACATAAAATCGATGGACTTCCCCGCTGATTTCTTTCCAGCTGATACACTTCCTCAGGTATGAAAACATGCTTCTTTCGTCTCCGAGACGCGAGCACTGATGACTTGTTAGGCCCCCATTACCTCGCTTTCCGCAATGGGAATTGATGAAAAGACATCCGCAGCATCAAGCTCTGGCAGAAGCTCGGTCTCTGATGCTGGGTCTCTTCCCCCACATCTCGTAGAGACGGTGATTTCCCGCGGGAGAAGCTTCGAGTTCCCAGAATCTGGTGCTGGAAAGGGGAACAGTGGCTCCAATTGGCAGGCCCTCAAGGAAATCTCGGACCTGTTGAGCGGTCAAGGGTCTTGTACAAGCTCAGCATCTACTGCCTCATCGAAGCGTGTGTCCGGAAGTGGTGGACGGACGGAATCGTCGGTGACTACAACTGATGAGCTTCCGCCACACGTACAAGTCCTCGTAAAAACTTCGGAATCTCGACACGCTCCCTTTGTGGGTGGCTTTCATGGACGGGACACGTTCAACAAGAGCCCGGCTAGCATCTCTACTGCCACAACGGTGAGGGAGGGGCGAGAGGGGGTTTCATTCAATGCTTGGGACAACTCTGGTCAGCGCCATGAGGCAATCAAGGTACCCACGGAGCGAAGTGCCTCCTCTGCAGATTCTGTCGGTGCATACGAAGACTGGACAACAGTGCCCGATACCAAGAAGAGAAAGGGTGGATGGTGCAAAGCTCCAAGGGTAGGTAGTTGAAATCTTGGAAGGCAGGGTTTCATTTCTTCTTCTTCTTCTTCATGCTGCACAGAATACTAACCTGAACTCTTAGTACCAACCGGATCAGCAAACATCATATAAGACATCTGCAGGCCTCATAGATTTTGGCGTGGATCATCAGCGTCGTATGAACTACTGTGTTACCGAGGATTCAGATTAATGAGGTCGGAGTATTGGAATCCGGAAATTTTTGATTCCAACTCATGAGGCGGTTATTGAGGGCGTTGAGCTTTGCTGTGCAGAAAGGTTGGTATTGAAAGTGGAAGTCGTGGTTCCGCTGCGCACTGCGCGTATTTGAAGAAGTGAATATTTTTTTTTTTTCATGTCGTCAAAGTCAGTGCCCAATGATGAAATGTTCAACCCAGGAGAGCGGGCGATGAGTGACGGAGCTGTCACGGCTGCCAGGCTTGCATGCTTCAAAGCCTCGCTGCAATGTATGCCCTTGACGCCATCATCACTCGCTGCAGCCAAGACAAAAGGGCAGCAGCTCGGGCAGTATGGTATATTTTCCCCAGAAGACGGACAGCAATTCTGGGTCAACGAAGCCTCCAGTCAAACCAAGTCTAACACATACATAGTACATGATGCAGAACAGTCTCTGTATCGGAGGAGGGGGGGGGGGAATGCGGGGAGTGTTTTGACGCGAGTGATTTGTAAGTTTGCGTTGCCGGCGGATGAAACCTGATGGAAGCCTTTTTTTTTTTTTTTGCAAATAGTCCCTTTTTGGACGGATTTACGGATGGGTTTAGTGGCACCTGCTACGTCTAGATTTTTTATGGAACATGATCTGGTGCAGAGGACTGAGCGCGTGTGAGGCCGAGCATAAATCCGTACACATAACTAGTAATATTATCTTCAGCCGCCGCGAAGAAATGAATCACGCGAACGGCACGACATGGCCTGTGGCTGTTGGTTTTTTTTTTTTGACGAATTTGTCTGCGGCGGCGGCGGGAGGGCACGTCCCGAAGGGCAAGAAGGGCCATTTCGGTTGCGCGGAGGTGTGATTTGCTGAAGGGAGGGGGGGGGGGGGACGCTCGGATCAAGAGAGCTGGGCACCGTGCTGAGAGGGTTGTTTGTGGGTTTTGGAAATGCAGATTACTATGGTACAGAAAAGGGGGGGGAGGAGGGGGTTGGGTTGTTTGCACGTCGCGTATGTGTGATGTGCGTGCGGTTGGCTGTGTGTGTGTGTGTGTGTGTGTGTGTCTAGGCAGCAACTGTTCCCAGTTTCGAAAGCCAGTGGAGACGACGTCGCGTGGGTCGGACGGACGGACGGACGGTGATGGGAAATATGGGACATGTGTCAGAACATGGATCACGGTTTTTTTTTTTGTTTTTTTTTTCCGCTTTCCGACAGACAAGATGCGTGATTAGAGTTCCTTCGCTGTCCCCTTTAGGATGACGGATGCGATGGGCGCGCGCATCCCCTCAGGCAGCAGACACGGAAGGAAGGGGGAAAGAAGGAAAAAGGAAAAAGAAAAGAAGAGACGTGTTGCGGACTCTCACACACGGGCGGACTGGAGTTCATGTGCGTGTGTGTGTCGGGCGGGCCTCTTTCCTTGGCTGGCGTTGGTCTCGGAGACTTTGGCGTGTTTTTATTATTCGTCATCCGCGGTTTCAAATTCACTCTCTTTTTATTTTCGCCTTTTATTGCTATATATAAATGTGCCGATATGTGAATCGATCATATTGACCTGGGGGCCGCGTGGGAACACAAAAAAAAAAAAAAAGGACTACTCTATTTGTTTCTGACTCGACGATCAATCCACGTCTTGCTTTTTGGTAACAGAGACAGAGAGAGGGAATGAAAGGGGGGGGGGGGGCCTGTCAGGCTGCCACGGTCGGCCGGGTCGGAAAAGAAAAACTTGCTTTTCTCTCTCTCTTTCCTTTCCCCTCTCCTCCTTCTTTTTTTTTTCTTCTAAAAAAAGGCGCGACATGGCTGAGTTCGGCGTCATCATTTATTGACGCCTTGTTTGGACCTGGACCGGCCGGCGGTTGGTCGAACTTCCGCGCGTCGCGGCGCGTCATACACTCAGTTATTCATTCGTTGTATGAGCATGCCTGCCCCCTCGCCCCTTGCCTACTGCCAGGTATTCCAGCTGGTGATACGTAGTAATGGCAAAAGAAGCCCGGGGAGGTCCTCAAGGACGGGGTTCATTTGGCGGCAGCCCCGGCGTGTCCGAGTCGGATCGGTCGCCATGGCAAAGATGCGACGCGTGGCGGCACTTCGCCATGGGCAGGATGCCTTCCCCCCCCCCCATCTTTGACGAGGAACCGTTTCTTTGGCCATTCTTCCGGTCTTTGGGCCAGGCTGGCTGTGGCAAATCCGGGTGGACGGGTCCGCATCGTGCTCATATAATGTCTTGAAATGCCATGGCCGCCTACCTGTGCGTAGTATTTGTCACTCTGGCCCTCTGAGGGGGCGTGAGCGAGAGCGAGGAGCGAGCAGTGGAGGAGTGGTCGAGGATGGTCTCTTTGGGCACCGGTGCAAGCAAAGCAGAAGGGAAAGGAACCATCATTTCTGTTTCTGTTGCTCGAGGCGACGTGACGTGGTGTGCTGTGTGCTGACAACTCGAGCCCAGTTTGGCAACGTGCAAAGCTTGGCGCACTCCGAGGCACTTGTTCGCCAGCTGCCCAAAGGCAGCAGAAGATTTCGCCGTAATGCTGTCGCAGCATCATCGTCAATGCATCCCCGCATCCCGTCAGCTCGCCTTCTCTCCCTCTCCCTCTCCCCTCTCCCTCTCTCTCCATCTCCCGCTCGCTCTTCTCTCTTTCTCTCTCTCTTCCATATTCTTAATCTTCTCCCGCCTCCGCTGCCGGAGCAACGCTTCGTAGGTGGACACACAAGCCGCTCAGTCAGCAGCACCGCCGCCAACTATCCTCATGCGTTATCATGACTGGTCCTCCCCTCCCCTCCCCTCCCCTCCCCCCCCCCTCCCCCGTCGCTGGAACACGCAGAAACAAGGTGGGCTGACATGGAGGTGACGATCGGGGGTTTGCTCGTCAGGTTATTGCTCACGTAAATTGGACATCACATCAGACGAGAGTCGCGCATCGTCAACTCTCGACTTCTCGAGCCGGCCTCACGTGAGGAACTAGACGGCCGAAGTCCATGACTGGCCACTAGGAAGTGGAGAGTGCAAGGCGTGCCCCGGCGACGGCCAACACCAAGCTGGGACTGCAAATTGGCCAATTTAAGCGGCAATGCCACCCTTGGAGCCAGTTCCTGGGCCGCCCGAACGCCTCCCCACTCGCGAGATTGTGCATGACACACATACCCAAGGAGCCGCCCCTTCTTTTCTTCCTTCCTTCAGCTCCATCCCTGCCAGCTGCCCCCCCCCCCCCCCCCTTTTGTGTTTTATTTTATTTTTCGTTTTCTATATTTTCACATACGAAAAATAAAATGCGCCAACTCGTTTGGGGCTTGCCCTTTGCGCAGTCCATCCCATGATGGCATTCAGAACGTTTCGGCAACAAGTTGCAGGAACCCGCCGCGCAGTGGATCGCAGGGCCACGCAGCACAGCCATATTTATCCGCCGCACAAACAAATGCCATGTGTGTGCATGCCTTGACGTCTGCATCAGTGCATACCATTGTGCATACGCTACACTGAGTTTGCGTGACCGTGCCGCCCCAACACGTCGCTGTCCACAGTCGGGTCGGGTACGTCTGCGTTGCGTTGCCTGTCTGGTCTGGTTCTGGTCCGTGTGTGGTGTGTCTGACTGACTGAGGCAGCTGCTCTCTTGCAATGGGCAATGGGCAATGGGCAATGGCTGTCCGGGTTTTCCGCAGAGCCGGTGAGGCAACGTGAGCCGCGCAGGCTGACTGTGCTTCTCTGAGAAGGCCTATTGCTTAGGAAGCGAGGCAGTGGGTTGCCATTAAGCCCATGGTTCTGACATTTGACATCAGAATGACACGGAGGATAGAGCTGATGGGCGTCGGCGTGCGTACTGAGAGTAGCTTTGTTCCAGAGTCTGAAGTCGAACTTCGGCGCCCTTCTTCGGACCAGGGGGGCCTTGGTCAAGTCACACACTCACGTGGCAAGGTATATGCGACAGACAAATGATTTAATGTCTGGAATGCGAGTAGTATTATATCATTGAACAATACGCACACACGAAACCCGTAGTCCCGTAAGTCGACGAGCAATCTCTGTCAGCAAAGAGGCGGAGCCAATTGTTTAAAAGCCTGCCAATGAGAAAAGATGAAACAGAAAAAAAAAACCCTTTCCCGTTTAAGTACCATGACCATGGTCGTGTCGCCGCCGTTCGACGCTTCGTTCCACCTCATTTATGCTACCCAAGGAGAGAGAGACCCTGAGCAGTGAGGGCCACGTCAACTCCCGCCGCAGAAAGCAACCCCCCCCTGCGCCCCCCATTGACTTAAAAGACAGCCGTTGGTACCATTGGGGATTCATCCGTAATATGGGGTACATGCTTTCTGGCGCCGGGGTGCATGGCTCATTGGCGGTGCATGCCGAAACTCATCATCTCCTGCGTCTACTGATTGGGAACGAGGCATCGTGTTGGATGGAGTGCTGGCCTTGACCTTGGCCAGCATCTGTGAATTCGCGAGACGTGAACTCGTGAACTTGGAAGGCCGCAACGACCTCCTGCCACTTGAGGCAAGAGCTGCTAGTACTACTCTTGGTAGTGCTTGGGGTAAGAGCCGCTTTCTATAGACAGCCTAAAAAGCAAACCAGGCCAGACCCTTGCTGCGCTACCGTCTTACCTCGACCCAAGTCGAGGAGAGCTAGGGGCTCGCCGTCTCTAGTACCGTACAAGGTTGACGTTGCGGCTGTATCGCTACCTACCTGATCACGCACCGCTCGTCCAAAACTCAGGTACTGGAAACTTGCCTCGCGCGTCTGGCATCCTCTTCGGGCTCATCCATCCACTGGGGTGTGCGCTGGGGCGTCCTCCCAGCTTGTGGTCTGCGCCCGCACCCAGGCACCTTCCGGCTACCTCGCTGGCGGAGTGCGCTCTACCCCCTGGCAAGGTCACTTCTCGCAGCAAGAGGGCGGCTGCGAAACCTCGGCTGCGCGTCAGGGGCAAGTACTGGATTGGTATCGCTGGCGTGTTCCGGCTGGGTACCACCAAAAACCAAGACGTCTGGGTCGCCCCTTCCTCTCTCTCTTCTGCTTGGTGCCTGCTTGGTGCCTCGTGCCTAGTAGTAGGATGAGATGGACTTTGGTCGCCCCTCCCTCCTGTCTCCTGCGTCCGTTTTCCTTCCCAGGTTCCCACCTCTCGCTACAGTAGTAGTAGGTCGCTGGCTGGCCACCGCCTGTCTCCCCCAGAGTCCCGGCCCCAAGCCCAGCCAGCACTCGGCCTGGAGGAAGTCTTGGATTGAAGTCTTGTGGCCTGCCATCTCTTCCCTCATCTGTGCTCATCTGCCGCTCACCCGTTGTGCTGCACACACCCCATTCATTTCCTCGTCGTTTGCCTTCTTCATTGTCGTGTCGTCGCCTGCCGCAGGCACTTTTCTTACTGTCCTCGCCCGTCTCGTTTGTATATTTTCCTTCTTCTTCTTCTTCTTCTTCTTCTTTTTCTTCTTCTTCACACTGCATTCATTCTTCACGTCCGTCTTGATCAACCGCTGGGCGTCCGTGCCTCGGCAACATACAGCAGGGAGAAGGAGAAGAAAAAAAAGTGTCCAAGCATTTTTTTTTTTTTTCCCCTTCTTGGGCCATCATCACGGAAAGGCACTAGTGCGTCCCTGGGACCCTTTCCGCGACCAGCGGATCAAGCTATCTTAGGCCCCCCCCCCCCCCCCCGGCCAGCCGGTCGAAGAGAGCTCTCCTTTTCACCCACAAGAATTCAACGCTCCTCATCAATCACGCTCACTTTGCTCAGTCACTCCTTACTTGTATTCTTCCTCCATTATCCGCGCGCCTTCTCCCTCCCCTCCCCCTTCCCCTTCACTGGCGTCCTACGTCCGTCGACCCCGAACACGAAGCATCATCAACTTAATCCACCATTCGTCCATATTCACCCAGCCCACTCAGTACCTGCCTGCCTGCCTGGTGTCCCGACGTCGAAAGCGCCACTGCCGCCCGGTCTGTTCCAGCACTAACCCGCAACGTTATCTTGCCTTGGAATTCAACTTCGCACCTTCTTCCACTCTGCATGCTCCGATCAAATTTGTGGGAGCTCCGTCCGAGAGCCTGATTTTCTCACTGCTTGCATCCGTCCCGATTCAGCAGTTGCGTCTGCGGCTGCTTCATGCCCTTCCATAGGTCAATCCTGCACACCTCGGATTGTCTGGGGCATGGTCGTATATCGTCCAGCATCGTGAAACACACAGGCACGCACCTTCACACAACACACATACACACGCCCCTCTGAGCAATCCCAAGGCCTCGCCTTTTCCAGGTGGCACAATGACGGTAGCCACAGACCTGACGAATCGTGTCTTGTCACAGGGCCAGATGGCTCTCGAGGACCGTTTTGAAGTGCTCAAGGAAATCGGCGATGGAAGCTTCGGAAGCGTCGTCTTGGCCCGCGTTAGAACCGCGGGTGCCAATGTTGCTCGCCGTGGTTCAGTGGTATGTTATTGCGGCGCCGCCAATAGGAACCCTTCGACTTCCCGGTTCTCTTCTCGCTGTTCCTCATGCTAACATCCTCGTCTCTCTCAGGTCGCCATCAAGTCAATGAAGAAGACATTTGATTCATTGGCGCCATGTCTCGAATTGCGCGAGGTGGTGTTCTTGAGGACGATACCCAACCACCCTCACCTCGTCCCAGCTCTCGACATCTTCCTTGACCCCTACAGCAAGAAGCTGCACGTTTGCATGGAGTACATGGAGGGCAACCTGTACCAACTGATGAAGGCCAGAGACCTCAAGTGTCTGGACAACTCGAGCGTAAAGAGCATCTTGTTCCAGATCATGCGCGGCCTGGAGCACATCCACTCGCACAACTTCTTTCACCGCGACATCAAGCCCGAGAACATTCTTGTTTCCACCTCATCCCACCAAGAACCATCCAACTCATTCCGGAGGTACTCGGCCCTCGTCACGCCGCCGTCGACGCCCCCCGTCTACACTGTCAAACTGGCCGATTTCGGCTTGGCCCGAGAGACGCATTCAAAACTCCCATACACGACCTATGTCTCGACGAGATGGTACCGCGCTCCCGAGGTTCTCTTGCGCGCCGGAGAGTACTCGGCCCCTGTTGATATATGGGCCGTGGGGGCCATGGCCGTCGAAATAGCCACTCTGAAGCCGCTCTTTCCGGGAGGAAACGAGGTGGACCAGGTCTGGAGGGTTTGCGAAGTCATGGGCAGCCCCGGCAACTGGTACAACAAGGCCGGTGTGCGTGTGGGCGGAGGAGATTGGCGCGAGGGAATCCGTCTGGCCAGCACGCTGGGCTTCTCCTTCCCCAAGATGGCGCCGCACGCCATTGATACCTTTCTCCAAGCACCTCAGTGGCCCGCATCTCTGAGCCAGTTTGTCACGTGGTGTCTGATGTGGGATCCCAAGAACCGTCCCACGTCCTCTCAAGCTCTGATGCACGAGTACTTCCACGATGCCGTCGATCCATGTCGGCCCAAATCATCAACGACCAAGATTTTGGGAAGGAAGCCATCGGATCTCGGACGGGGGATCAGGGAGTCGGCGAGCATCCACCAGCTCACCTCGAAGCCCTCGTGGTTCCGAAAGTCTCTCATCGGCCGCAGCGAGGCTCCGGAGCCGGCCGTGGCGTCCCCAGCCGCGAGCAAAGATGCCAGTCCACACAGGCCGTCGCCAGCTCACCCTGTCTCCATGGTGGAGGTGCCGGTCGTCAAGGCACGAGCTTCCACCATTAAGCGAAGCACATGGACGAATGGACTTTCCAATGCCGCTCCCATGCCCATACTCCCCACGATCCGACCCATCTCCCCGCTCTCTGATGCCGTCACCGCCAAGGCCAATTCCGGCCAAGTTGACGCCAGGCTGCAGGAGAAGACCAAGAAGCTTGGTCGCCAGCTCTCCGTGGCGTCCAGTACCAACAACTACACCGAGATGCACCGTCTGCAGGCCGAGCGTGCTCTGAATGGCGAGACCGGTCTTGTCTCACCTCCGAGTGGGCAGAAGGAAAGCTTCTTCTCCCATCTGCGCAAACGGGCGAGACGGTTCTCGGGTCGCCACCAGACCCCCGTTTCACCATGTTATGATGATACGGAGACCAGAATCGGCTGCGGTCCTTGGGCCAGCAACAGATCGTCCGTCGTTGACCGGCACGGCGGCCCGATTTCCAAGACGGAGGTGTACGAATCTCTGGACAAGGCTCTCCGCGAATGCCAAGGCAACTTGGACGCGCGGACGACTGCGGTGCCCGCGAGCCACCAGGTCCCGCCCATCAGCAGATTGAAAAGGCACCACTCCCTCCCTCAGCAGCAAGCCAGATCGGTGGACAATCTGATCGGAGCCGCTCGTGGCGGCTCCATCGCGTCACGCACCAGACGAGCCCATGCAGCCCACGGCGTGCAGCAATACGAGGTTCCCAACGAGGAAGAGGAGCTTCTGGATGAAGCCCTGACGTCGGCGCGGAGAGCCGCGCGACGTATGGATGAAGCCTCGTCCACGAAGCCCCTGCGGCAGTCTGTCAGCAATATTGGTTTCACGAGCCCGCAGCCGTACCCAAGTCCCTCCCCCTCGGCCAACGGCAGCCAAGTCGTTAACGGCGACAACCACGAGACAGTGACCCCGAAGCCTCTGGAATGGAACAAGAAATCCGACGGCCAGTATAAGTGGCCGACCCCGCCATACGAGGGCGGCGAGTGGGGGGCATCGGCATCGGCAAGCATCTGGGCGGCAGGGAGTAGAATTTAAACCAGCGACAATATTTTTTTTTTTTTCGTGGCAATGAGGCCTCTTTCTCTTATAAATGTTTTTTTTATTTCCTTTTTCCAGGCATTCATAACGCCACACACCTACAGGACAGCAAAAGAAGAAAAAAACGGAAGAAAAAGTTATGTGGGTGGTTTCACCTCGCATTTTCTTGGCGTTGGTTGGCATCTGGCGAAGCATTTCAACTTTTGAATTATATTCACCAATTTATTTGGGGTTTCTCTTTTTTCTCTTCTAATTTTTTTTCTCCAAGTCAGAAGGGTGATTGGTGTGATCGACTCATTACCCCTCAAACTTGACTCCACGTTACACTTGTTCTTTTTCTTTTCTTCTCTCATTGATGAAGGTCTGCCGGGACTTGGGGGGGTTTTTTTTCAGACAAAAAAAAACCCCTCGAGCCTGGGTGCTCCAATCATTCATCATATCTCGCATATGGTTTATTGCAGACGCCTTGAGGAGTCACATTCATTATCTTCTGTGGGAGATTCTTTTCTTCTTGTTTGCCTGGTTTTGTTCCTTTCATCTTTCAGCCGTCCAAGCACCAAATACCATTATAGATTAGAGAGGGTCTTTCGAAGTGACTGACTGTCACCAAAAGTGTGCGGCACATTGTTTAAACAAGCAACAATTTATTTTTCTTTGTCTTGTTCTTCTTTTTCAACTTCTATATATACCTTTCTTCTTTTCCCCTTCCCTTTTCAATCCTCATCACTACGGCGCTTTCTGTCAGTGGCTTTTGGTAATAGTTTGGAACTGGGTGACGTTGGTTAGCAAGGAGCAGAGCAGGTTTACCGCTGCAGGGGGAAAAACACGATGAGACTAGACTGAGCCTGTGTGCTTGAGTCCTGCGAATGCTCTGGACCTTGTTCAAATGCAGGCAGGCGCTTCTGTCTATTTCTGTCGTGCTTTTTTTCTTGTTCTTTCTCTTCTCCCTCCCTTTCCCTTCCGCCTGCTCATTCTTATCCCCCCCCCCTCTCAACTCCCCCTTTTTCTTCTTCGTATCGCTCTTTTTCTTTTCTTTTTTTTTTCACTACTGGCTTAAGGACTTGGTTTATTTGCAACAGGTATGCGCATGTCAAGGTAAATCTATAGACTACCTAGTACGTTATTGTTGCGGCCCACGTCATGTGGCTGCCGAGGCGAAGGACCATAATATTCTAATTGGCTAATTGGCTACTTTAAATTTTCAAAATCACGAGGTACTTTTTTTTCCCCCATTGAGACGACGCAAGTGACGCAAGCACGTACTAGTATATATATATGTGTACACGTTAACGTGGCCCTGAGGCAGGTGTGCACGAGTACAACGGTGGGTGCCGTGCGGCTTTTGTATCATAATTAGTAACAGTAACAATAGGATTACACTAGTAGCTACTCCTACTAGTACTAGTAGTAGTTATGTGACTACTAGTTCTAGCACTTCCATTGGTTTTGACAAAAAGGGGAAAAACCCCGTCTATGGTCTATGTCGGTGCGGATGTCCATCGGACCCGTTGCGGGTTCGCGTAGTGATCCGTCGTATTGGTGGGTTGCCATGACGTCTGGCCACTTTTGCACGTACACATACCACGTAGTACATACTGTATCTACTACTAGTACGTAGTATACGTTCACTTTGATGTACGTTGAATTGGATTGATGGGTTGTTGTTTTTTTTCTGTTGGGGTTTCATGTGTTCTGTCTGCGGGCGGTGAATGGCGGGCCAAAATCGGGCCGTGGGAGATGAATGAATGGCTTTCCAAGTCGACTTTATTTTTATTTTTATTTTTTTTCTTTTGCTTCCATACCATGCATGCACATACAGACACACACACACACGTGCAATCATCCCCAACACACATTATCCATACACATACACACACACACACACACACATAAACAAACACACAAACACACACATAAACACACACACATAACACAAACACACATACACACACACACACCCTCGGCTATGGACGACGACGACGACCGCATCGCTGCCCTCGTCAACTGGGCCGTGTCGCACGGCGCCGTCCTCCACCCGTCGGTCGAGGTGTATCGGGACGCGCAGACGGGGCTGTCGTTCCGGGTGAGGCCGGGGGCGGCGGAGGGCCTGCAGCCGCTGGAGCCGGTGGTGCGGGTGCCGGGGTCGTTGAGCCTGTCGTATCTCGACGCCGTGGCGTGGCGGGCGCGCGAGAGCGGCGGCGGCGGCGGCGGGCGGCGGCCCCCCCCCCTGCACCCGGAGGTGGTGGCGGGCGCGCCGCCGCACGTGGCCGGGCGGCTGCTCCTCATCGCCGAGCACCTCGCGGGGACGGCGTCCTTCTGGCATCCGTACCTCCAGTGTCTGCCGCAGCCCGGCAGGCGCGACCGGCAAGCGTGGGCGCTGCCGCCCTTCTGGGACGCCGACGACGCGCGGCTCCTCGAGGGCACCAACGTCGCGGCCGGCGTGGCCAAGGTGCAGGCCGACGTGGCGCGCGAGTTCGCCCTCGCCGACGAGCTCCTCCGCGCATGGCACCCGGTCGGTGATGCGCTCCGCGACGCCTTCAGCCCGGACCTGTACCACTGGGCCTACTGCGTCTTCTCGAGCCGCAGCTTCCGCGCGGGCCTCGTGCTCCCGCCCGGCCGCCTGGGCAACGACGATGACGACAACAGTGACGGCGACGGCGACGACGACAACGACAACGACAACGACAACGACAACGCAGCGCTGCCCGCCGGCCTCGGCGCGGACGACTTCTCCGTCCTGCTGCCGCTGCTCGACCTAGGCAACCACGACATGACGGCCGACGTGCGCTGGGACGTCGACTCCCTCGTCGACGGCGGGTCCGTCGTCCTCCGCGTCGCGAGGCACCACCGCCCCGGCGACCAGGTCTTCAACAACTACAGCCTCAAGACCAACGCCGAGCTTCTGCTGGGCTACGGCTTCATGGTGCCCACCACCGACGCCCTGCACAACGACTACACCCACGTGCGCAAGCGAGCCGACTCTGCCTCCTCCTCCCCCTCTGCCTCCTCCTCCTCCTCCGCCGCCGCCGCCGCCCCCGACTTCCTCCTCTCCCTCCGGCCCCTCTCCCACCCGAGCTCCCTCGTCGCCCGCGCCAAACAAACCCTCCACCTCGACCCGTCCACCCCCGTCCTCTCCTCCTTCCGCCACCTCCAGCCCGAGATGGTCTGGGACATACTCTGCACCCTGACCACGGCCCCGCAGCGCCGAGAGCTCATGCCCGTCCCGGACGGCCACCACGACCCGGACGGCTTCCACCGCCACATCTTCTTCTCCGGCCGGGGCCTCGGCCCCGCCGCCCGCGAGTACCTCGAGCACACCGTCGCCATCATCCAGCACCAGATCCTCCGCGAGCTGCAGCGACTCAACGACACTGACGTCGAGCTCGTCGACCACCGCCACCTCCACGCCCTGACTCCCAACCAGCGTCTGGCCCTCGACTACCGCGCTCGCTGTAGGAACGTGCTAGACGCCGTGCTCGATGCCATCCGCTCCGATGGCATTTTCCCCGAAGACTAAAAGAGGGGGGGGGGGGGAAGAGAGGGGGGTTGGAGGAGGAGGAGGAGGAGGGGGGCGGGGGGGTTACGCGAAGGAGCTGGGAGGGGGTCACGTTTTTTTTTTTTTTATCATCACAAAACCGTCTCGTCTGGGGAAAAAAACTTGCTGCGTAGCGTGCTCGTGGTTATTTGGGGCGGGGGGCGGGGGATAATGCTCCTCGTCGGAACCGTTCTCTTCCATTTCATTTGCCCTTATTTCCACTAGATAGGGTGGCCGGCGCGCCCGCATGATGGATACTTGTTGATGACGACGAAAGCACCAAGTACGAAGCACGAAGCACGAAGCACGACGGGGAACGACGGTCCGGGTCTCCCTCCAGGGCAAAAAGGGAGGGCAGGGGACTCGAGCGCTGATGAGGTGGCAACAAGAACAGGAGGAACACGGAAAAGTATACGTTGGAAACAACCACCACTCTCTTCTAACCATCCTCCCTCCCTCCCCCTTCCCTTTCCCCGTCAAATTCTACATGTTGCTCCGGACACTTCTCCCCACCAGGTGGGCGTACACGGCCCGCTCCAGCTCATCCCACAGCGCCGCCACGACGGGATCCCCGTTGGGACGGACATTCACGATGAGGACGGCCGCGATGCCCGTCTTGGGATCCAGCCACTGCGGGGATTTCTAGCATCAGTGACTGACTCTGCGAGCGAAGAAAAATGGAGGGGAAAAGGGGGTGAGATGTGTCTTTGGCTCTGTGGCTGTGTCTGTTTGTCTGATGACTTGGGAGACTTGTTTTTTTTTTTTTTTTTTTTTTTTTTAAAAAAAAAAAAAAACAAAAAAAAAAAAAAGACCGACCTACCCATCTGCTGTTGAGGACTCCGCTCCACGCAATGCTGCCGGCGCGGCGCTTGCCCGGCACGTCTTCGGTGTTGAGCATGCCGGCGAGGGCGTGGTTCAGCACCTGGCCCGGCTGGAACTCGGGCGCAAAGGTGTTGTGGGCGAGCGGGTGGAAGGCCATCCTGCGCAGGGAGTCGATCTGGGCGGCATCGCGCAGCTGCGGGGCGAGCATCTCGGCGGTGGCGGCCTCGGAGAGAAGCGGGCCGCGGGCGAGGAGCGCGGCCAGGAGGCGGGCGTAGTCGGCGGCGGTGGTGAAGAGGCCCGAGCCGCCGGACTCGATCTCGTGGGTCTCGGGCGTCGGCCACGGGGCGGGCGCGAGACTGAGGTCGTCGGGGACGCGGCGCGTGTCGGCCGCCGTCCTGGCCGCCGCGTGGGCGATGCGGCCGGGCCAGAACCCCGTGTCCGCCATGCCGAGCCGGTCAAATATGCGCGTCTGCATGTGCCGGCCGAGCGAGGTGCCGGCGGCGGCCTCGAGCACCAGGCCCGCCCAGTCGACGCCCGCGCCGTAGCACCAGCCGTCGCCCGGCGCGAACCGCAGCGGCGTCGTCACCTCGCGCCGCGACCACTGGATGCGCGACGTGTCGCGGCCCGGCGCCGTGCGCGACCACCGCTGCAGGACCGGGTCCGCGAACTCGTAGCTGAAGCCGGCCGTGTGCGTGAGCAGCTGCCGCAGCGTGATGGGCCGCGTGTTTTCCTCATACAAGGGCTGCCCTGACGACCCGTCGAAGCCCCGCAGGATCCGGGCCTCCCCGAGCTCCCGGACCAGCGGCCGCGTGTCGCCGTCGAGGCTGAGCCGGCCCTGCTCCACGAGCTGCAGGACCGACACCGTCGTCGCGAGCTTGGTCAGCGAGGCCACCCACGTGAACGTCTTGTCTGTCCAGGGCGGCGATTCGGGATCCAAGTCCTGGCGACCGGACGAGCCGGTGTAGATGGCTCCTGAATGGGGATGACACACAAAACAAAAGGGGGGGAGAGGAGGGAAGGGAAGGGGGGGAGGGGTTGCGGTCAGAACTTTTTTCATGCAAAACGGGGGGGAAAGAGAGACAGAGAGAGAGGGGGGGGGGGGGGGGGGGTTTGATTTCAACGTGGACGCATGTTGCTTGTGTCGCATTACACACACGCACACGCACACGACGTGATGATCGTCGAGAGAATCGTCGACAGAAGAAGCAACAAGCACAATAGCCAGCGCCAACAGCCTACCGTTTTCATCCGTGACCACAAAGGCCGCTCCCGTCACCCTGCCCCTCGTATCGTCCCCATCCAGCGTAAATCTCGTCAGGATCTCGTCCAATCTGTCCATGGTGCGCTGGGTTTGGACGACGTCCTCTGGCCAAAAACGACGTCCGTGGAAAGAATAGTTGCGTCCTCTGCTTGCGGGCCACCGGGCCCTTCCATCGCCCCCCCCCCTTTTATCCCAATCCTTCCCGCAGCCCTCTCTCCCCCTTTCTCCTGCCGAATGGGAGAAAAGATGGAGTGAGAGATGGAGGCGAGGAGAAGTGGATCTCGGGCAGCAATATGTTATGTATGTTATGTATGTTATTATGTATGTTATGTACGTTATGTACGTTATGTATGTTATGTATGTATGTATGTATGTATGTATGTCTGTGGCAGGATTTGTTTTTTATTTTTTGGGGAGGGGGAGGGGGGGGGGATAAAACAAAAAAAAACAAAAACGAAAAACGAAAAACGAGTTGCTTATTTTAAAAAATAAATGAAAAAGAAAAAGAAAAAAAAAGAAAGGAAGATAAGGAGAAAAAAAAAAGAAAAGAAAGATAAAAAGGAAGAAAGGCAGATGCAGGCGTGCGGGGGGGTTGTGGAACAAATGCAGTAGGAAAAAAAAAAAAAAAAAACGCCCGATCGAACGTTCGTTTTCCGTCTCCTCTTGTACCCGCCGACGAATGGGGATCAAAAAAACAGGCGGAACGGAGATATGACGCTGCATGTGTTGCAAGTTTTTCTTTTAATCTTTTTTTCTTTTTTTTCGTCTGTTCTCTCCTCTTTGTTTCTGTATTTTCTTACTTTTTTTTTAAAAAAAAAAAAAAAAGAAAAGAAAAAAAAGAACAAAGAAAAAGAGACAGAAAGGGCCCGGGTTGGAATCGGACCCCACTGCCAGCCAGGAGATGTCTCTGATTGGTCGCGTTGCGGCAGGGTTGAACAGGCGGACTCCACTCCCCGCTTTCTTTTTCCCGACAGCAATCTTCTCCGAAAGGCAACCACCCACCTCAAATCGAAACCACGCCGTCCCATCCAACCATCCATCCATCCATCCATTCCATCATGAGCGCCCTCGACACAAAGACCCGTTCGCGGCCTTCGCTCCTCAGTCTCATTGCCATAGTCGACAAGTAAGGGCAATCTTCCCCCCCCCCCCCCCCTTTCTCCCCCCATCTTCCACGGTTCGTCAGCAAAAAGAAGAAGAAGAAAAAAACCAACGCTGATCGGTGTGCGAACCCCACCCCCCCCCCCCCCAACTCCCTTCCCCTTCCAAAACAAGAAGAAGAAAAAAAAAAAAAAAAAAACCAACCAGTCCTTCTGCAGCGTCCCGTCAGACTTCGAGACCAACTGCGCGCCGTACTACCGCCTGCGGCTGCCGTCGGATGGCCGCACCCACGGCTACCTCCACCCGGAGACGGTGTCGCGCATGCCGTGGCCGTCGGCCTTCGAGGTCGACCATGACGGACGCGTGGTGAGCCTCTCGGCCGGTCCGGCGGGGACGCGCCCCTCCGCGTGGGCCAACGCCGCCTTCCAGCAGGCCGTGGACGCGGCCATCGACGCCGCCGTGTTCCCCTCCCTGAGCGGCATGCACAGCGAGCACTTCCGCCTCATGGGCGCGCGCGCGTCCCCCCCCCCCGTGCGGGTGGAGCGCTTCGCCGCCTCGCTGTTCGGCATCGCCACCCGCGGCGCCCACCTCACCTGCTACGCGCGACGCGGCGGCCGCCCCGAGCCCATGATCTGGGTCGCCCGCCGGAGCGCCCACCTCGTCGCCTACCCGGGCCTGCTGGACAGCACCGTCGCCGGCGGCGTCAAGGCCGACCACTCGCCGCTCGAGTGCGTGCTCGCCGAGGCCGCAGAGGAGGCCTCCCTCCCCGCCGACTTCGTGGCCGCCCACGTCCGCAGCGTCGGCGTCGTCACCCTCGCCAACACCAACCCCCGCACCCGCCTGCACCACTCCGAGGTCCTCTACCTGTACGACCTCGAGCTGCCCGCCGACGTCGTCCTCCGCCCCAACGACGGCGAGGTCCACGAGTTCCTCCTCATGTCCTGCGACGAGGTCCTCGCGAGGATGCTCAACGCCGAGTTCAAGCCAAACGTCTGTCCCGTCCTGATCGACTTCTTGATCCGCCACGCCGTCGTCACCCCCGAAAACGAAACCGACTACCTTGCCATCTGCTCGCGTCTGAGGAGGAAGTTGCCCGTGCCCGTAACACCCGACGACTGGCTTGAACGAGAATCAAGAGATGATGATGATGCGTAGAGTTGTATTTGGAAAAAAAAAAAAAAAAAAAAAAAAAAAAGAGGGATCCGCGTTTTGAATAGAGTTGCGTTTCAAACGAGTCTGTATCAACACGCACACACACACACACACACACACACACACACACACAGACACACACAAACACACACAAACATACATACACACACAGCCGCCCACCCCATGCCACGTAAGAGTGATTTACACACTCAACTCCTACATACGACTACCGCCCAGAACCATCAATAAAGTACGCCACGCCCACCCCGACTTTTTTCTCCCCCACCAGGATATTCCCCGTCCCTCGCCCACGTACCACTTCGCTTCTTCCCCCCCCCCCCCCCCAAAGCCCAATCCCAGCTCAGCAAAAAACAAAACAAATCAAAAAAATGTATATAGAGCGAGAAAACAAAATATCAACTAAAAGAAAAAAGAAAAAAAATATCCTCAAACCCCGTTTCAACGTCACCGTCATCCTCACCACACCGTACCATCATCGGAGGCGGGAAGCAGTGATGGAAAGAAAATATCTTGACTCTTCGGGCGTGGAAATTATAAAAGCGTGGCTCGGAAAATATGCAAGAACCTGTACTGAGGAGATGGAATGGATCGTGTGCAAAAAGAAAAACAAAAGAATAAAAAAAAATATATGAGCACGCATGGGCATTGAAAAAAAAAAAAAAAAAAAAGAAAAAAAAAGTTGTAAAGGGATTCTCCTGACATGGGCTGTTGAATCGAGTAGGATTCCATACCAACGCCGGCTCCATCCAATAACTTCGTTTACTCATAACCAAATATGCCGCTGCAGGCTCATCCATCCATGCCCAGCTTTACTCCTCCTCCGAGTCCGAATCGTCACTCGACTCGGCACCCGGAGTGGGCGCTTGTGTCAAGCCTGGCCCATCGACGCCGGCCTCCTGTGGGTTCTTGTACATTTGACTGAGAGCCTGCAGCTCGGCGATGCGTTGCTCCTGTTCCGATGCGCTCATGGGCTTGTTCTTCTTCGGCTTGGCCGCCGTCGAGGCTTTGGAGCTAGGCTTGGTCGGTGGCCGGCTGGCCTCTGGAGCTGTGACGGGCTCCGCATCTCTGCCGAATCCAGGCAGCGCCTTGCGACACAGATCCCAGAGCTTCCAGAGAGCCTCGTGGCTTAGTTGGTCAATGTCCAATTCAAGTTCACCGTCATTATTTTCCTGGGTGTAAAAAAAAAAAAAAAAAAAAAAAAAGTCAGTCCCATTGCCTGGTCTTCGGAGCTAGTTTCTCTTCTTCCTCTTGATTTGAGAGGTTGTTTGTTCACTTACATTTTGACCGGTATCCTTCTTGATGATATCGATTGCACGATCCAAGTGAGGGTTCTCTAAATAGTTGATGCCGTTCGCAATCTGATCCTTTTGCATCGTCGTCAGGCTCTTCTTGGGGACAACCTTTTTGGAACCTCCAGCCTTCTTTGCTGGCCCACCAATCGATTTTCGATGTCCCGATGCTCCTGGCTTGGCTTTGCCAGGCTTGCCGGCCTTTTTCGGCTTCTCGTTCTTCGCCTTGGCACGGGCTGCCTGGGCCTCTTGCGCCTTGGCAATCAGTGTCTTTTGGACCATGTCAACAATGTTCTTTTGAATGTCAATCATGCTTTGATTCGACCTGAGGAGCATGCTGTTGAGCTTCTTCGTTTCTTCATCTAGCTTGGCCTGCAGCTCCTCGATCTCCTTGCTGTCGACAACCATCGCTGCTGCGTCCTCGCCCTCGTCGTCCTCGTCGTCTTCGTCCTCGTCACTATCGTTGGATGCAGGCGCGGGGGCGTTCAACTTGGCATGCCTCGCCAGCCAGGCATCTTTGCCCTTCAACTGTGCGAGAAACATGTCCTCCAGTCGTTTGGCCAGCACGGAAACCGGGTTGCCCTGGCCCACGGGGCCGTTGAATTTGAAGCAGTTGTCGAAGATGAGTCGCACAGTCTTTTCGAACTCCTTGAGGCTGGAAATCTCTCCGCTGGACAACATGCGAGACACCTTATTCAAGTCCATGGGCTTCTTGATGACGGAGTAGTAGTCGGGAATGTTGAGGCCCTCGGCGTCCACGGGATCCATGAACCACTGGTTCACCTCATGGTGTCTGCCAGCCATGATCTCCGCCAGGACCTCTTCCGCGAACTGGAGCTCGGGCTTGAGCTTCTTGCGAGAGGGCTTTGTGCTGTAGTCAATATCCTTGGACTTGGGAGCGCGAACCGTTCGCTTTGGACGGTCACCCTCCGTGGCTGTAGAGCTGCGACGATCCGCGGCAGACTGATCGTGTGCGGAAGCAGCAGCAGCAGCAGCAGCAGCAGCAGAAGCAGCAGCAGCAGAAGCAGAAGCTATAGCGGCCTTGCTAGGAGCTGCGGCATTCACGGCAGGGCTCGCGGGAGGTCCCGCAGACTGTCGACGAGCAGCATTTTCGGGATGTGCGATGGCGCGGAATTCGCGGGCAGGCTTGGCTTTGGACGCAGCTCTCGGTTTGGGCGGCTCCTCCGAGGGTATTGGCAATATCTCTTCCCACACAGCCTTGACTGCTGTAGCCGCTGAAGCCGTGATATCGTGTAGCGGACCATTGAAGCTCAAGGCGTTTTCGAAGATCAGGCTCAGGTCGATGCGGAAATCACCGTAGGTGCTGTAGGGGCCATTGGGATCGCGCAGGCCCCGATCGAGCTCGGCAAGATCCATAGGCCGGTCGACTTTGGCGTCGTAGCTTTCCCACAAGCCGGGCCAAAGCTTCTGGACCGATTCTCTGAAATGGGCACCAGCTTTGGTCTTCCTGATGCGGCCGATAATCTTGCGCATCTCCCTCCGCTGGAAAGCAGAGATACTGCGCCGGTTGGTTTCCTCATCAGCCCAGTTAGACAAGCTGGTGAGCGCTGACAGGTTCAGACCGGCACTCTCGGCGCCAGTCACGACGACTTCTGCCGGAACCTCGGCTGTCGCCGGAGCTGCAGGGTGCTCGTCCCTGGGCTCGGTGCGCGCCCTCTTGGGCGCGGGTTCGTCGGTGGCGGCGTCCTCGTCCCGGCCACGCGACATCTTGGCACTGGGCGGCGCATCAGCCATGGTTGCGTCGACCGATGCGCCGGCCGGCGAGCTTGGTTTCTCAGTGGTTTCGATAGCCAGCTGTGACATGCTTGCCGGGCCGAGATCAATCTCCGCTGTCGGGGAAGCGGGCGCGTGCGGGGACTTTGCGGCAGACTCTTCAGCGACATCGGGTGTGGTAGCTGCCTTGGGCGCTTTGGATTTTTCGGAAGGCAAATCAACCATGTCTGTGTCGGTGTTTTCCCTGTTCAAGGTTTCATCGGCTTGTCTGTCTACCTTGTTGTCCTCAGTCCCTCGCGTCTTGGAGGTTGAATGCTCTGCAGTATCCGGAGAATCACGCATTGAGACATCTTCAGAGGCGGAGGGCTTCGTGGCACAATCGTTCTGGGCCACCGGTGATTGTCCAGGGGTTGGCTTTGCAGGTGTGGCGTCAGCAGCGGAAGGGGCATCGTTTTCCGACTTTGAGCTTGGCTTGATTTCGTCCTCCATGACTGTGTCAGCCCGGTCAACTGCAGGCGACTCTTCATCGCCAGAATTGCTGCCATTCACCACGGGTGCTTCGGAATTGGCCTTGTTCGGGTCAGGCGTGGCATCAGTCGACTTCTCACCGACAGCGGCGGGACGGGAGGCAGTCTCAGGTTTGGCCCCGGGCAGAAGCTCTGAGTTGGATGCACTGTCGATGCAGTGACCGCAACGGGTACGCGCCGTCAGCAAAAAGTGAGCCAGGCAAACCAATATTTCCCCACCACAAGCAAGACACTCCGGAACAGGTCACTGGAAGGACGACTTACCCATTAAGCTCCTTCTTTTGCCCATCCTGCTCCGGCACGGGTGCGTTTTCGCCAGGTGTGTCCATCGTCATTGTTTCCTTGTACGGTTCGGTTTGTCGGGCTAGAAGCTCAGCAACGTTGTCGCGGCATTCAAACAGCTCTGACACAACAAGCCGCGGCAAGAGAAGGACGTTTCGGACGTGTCGACAGGTGCTCGCGTGCGCGCCGAATAACGCAAGCGTGCCAAGGTGGACGGGTTGTGCTCGCGCGAAGCGACCAGAGACGAAAGGGGCAAGCACAGCACGGTGGCCGGTCGACAGCTTCTGGTGGACAGGGCTGTGTGGCGCGAAAGCTGGAACTGGGGTGGACCGTGGTAGCCCAACAGAAACTGGTACGGACGGAGGAATGTGCGCGTGCGCGAAGCTGATGCGCACGAACAGCAATCACAGCCCGGTGAAGCGGAATTGATTCGCAAAGCAAAAAAGGTCGGCAAGGCGCGTGCAACAGTTGGTGGGCGCGCGGCGGCGTCGACGTCGAGTTGGGAGAGTCGGGCAGCTGCGGCAACTGTCAACAGCCGGGAGCTGAAACAAACGACTGGCTGAATCAGACGGATGGATTAGTACTGTCGCGACGGCTAAACCTCGATGCGCCCGGCGCGGTGGGATCGAAGCGACCACACAAGCTTCGCGGGTGGCAGCAGCCGAAGAGAAAAACAGCAGGGAAGAGAAATTAAAAGAAAAGCACAAGATGGGCCGACGCGCAACCCCGGTTGAAATCGTCGTGCCTTGGTGTCGGAATGGGGAAAGTGGCGGTTGGTTGCGACCGAGTGATGCGTGCAGAAGAAAGCAAGGTGGAGGCAGAGCGGCCAGTTGTGAGGTGGCAGAAGCAGAGGCAAGCAGATGAGGCAGGGAGGGTACAAGCGCAGTACGCGAGCGATGCTGCGGAATGCGTGGTTGGATGGGGGAATCAGTGTGGTGGAAGATGTGAGCGACGATGTACCTTGCAGGTGACTTTGCTTTGGCAGGTTAGGGGCGGGTCGCGGTGGCCGGAGGGGGGGAGTCGCGGGCGTCTGCGAGGAAAAGCGCGTGCACGTTAATGAAATATTGCCGGTCGGAGGCGCGAAGGTATTTATGAGAGAGAAGAACAAACTCGGCCGCGACGTTTGATTTGTGACTAACGGGGCGCGAGAAAAAGGCTGGGGCCAGAAAAAAATTACCTTGTAGAGGGAGCCCCGTCGTAGTTGACCAGCCACCGAAGCCACCGCCCCTCCCAAAGAAGTGGTCCACATGTGGCTGCCAGCGTGTCATACAACAGCAACAACTGCAACTGGGCTGCGAATTGCACCACGTGTTCTCTTTTGCCTTGGACCCCTCCAGCCTTGGATCCGAGAGAAGAACTGAATAAACGGTCGTGTTCGCGTTCGCAAGACAGCTAACTGTATGTCTATCTGCCTGACATGGACCGACGACAGACCGTGATGTCCTCGTCGCCAACACAACTGTCGTCGTGTTTCTGTCCAACCGCTCACCGACTATCCAACTCTACACAACATTCATCATCGCGATGTATCTTGTAGAGCAGGGCGTGGCTCTCACCACAGGCCATTTCGGTTTCGTCGGTAGTAAAATACGCGGGTGATATCTCTTCTTCTTCTTCTTCTTCTTCTTCTTCTTCTTCTTCTTCTTCTTCTTCTTCTTCATCATCATCATCATACGCAAAAGGATAGCGGACGCCAGCAAGACACCACCCAGACGAACCCGCGGCCGTCGTCACCGTCAAATGCATTAGTACTATGTAGTGAGCCGTTCTTTCTAACAACAGCTGTCGTGACGCGAGAATCTTTCAAACGGGGTGGTGATCCACACATCTGTGGCGCAGGCGAGGAACGGGCCCCC
This sequence comes from Claviceps paspali, assembly GCA_013435705.1. NCBI lineage: Eukaryota > Fungi > Ascomycota > Sordariomycetes > Hypocreales > Clavicipitaceae > Claviceps > Claviceps paspali. The sequence continues at coordinate 216,368 of JABAEC010000025.1, forward strand.
GTCCGCTTGACGCGGCGCGGCGTGTTTTGTTGTGAAACCAGGTCTTGAAGCCTGAAGATTCCGCGTAAAAAACACAAAGTCGGGAGACACAATCGACAATTCTAGAACGAAAGAACTCAACCCGCAACCCTCATTTTGAGAGCTCCGTCGCTTTTCAAAACAGCCAACGAGAGATTGTACGAGTAGACTACTGCGAGCGGAGCCGTGGTACCAGTGTCCCCCTCTTGCCATCATTTGACTCAACCCGCACTTTTCTTTTTCCGCAGCGAAAACATGAGTCATCAATGCTTAGGTGGTCATGTGATTGATTATCACCCGACTTACTTCTCATGCTATCACGGCCTTATCATGACCTTATCTTATCGCGCAATCACACTATCGCTTTTTTTTTTTTCTTGAATGTGGAGTCTGCATGCCTAACAGCCAGCTGATTGATGGGTTAACAGTCTAGAAAAAAAAAAGTTCGCTGAGCAACCAGGGACTTCTTACAAGGCGCCGATGGTGAAATTTACAACCCAGCAACAAGAGACTCCAAAAACTGAGCTTATGCTTTCTTAGAAGGTTCTTCATCTTTATCTAATCTGTTTGAAAAGGCGGTCGAACACGAAATCGCAACTGCCGCTATTGACAGGGCAATACTTTCCTCCCATATCACAGTGTTTATATTTACCCAAAAGCATATCCGTTGTCAACCTTTCTCAGACAGACCGAGATCATCACCCAATGCCCGCGTCAGCAAAAAGAAAGGCGCCGGGCAAACTAGTTGCCCCGGTGGTCAAATCGAGCGCCAATGTGCCCACCAAGAACACCATCGACGAGACTCGAGCATCAATCGCAGGGACTGATGCCCTTCAAAGCTCGCAGATGATTGAGATTTCTTCCGACGCGGCCAGCGATGACGAAGATGTTTCAGACGCAGAGATGGACGAGGCCGCAGTGCCAGCCAACGGCAACATCAACAAAAAAGAAGTAGCCGAGGCTTGCATCAATGGCAAGCAGGTCCAAACCGAAGAGGGCAAGGACGAGGCCGAGGAAGAATCCGATAATGGTGAGACTTCACCTTCCTTCGGGGAGCTTCTACGAGGAAACGACACCATCGACGTACCAGCAATGCTCCAGCAATCATCCACCGTGAGCAACATGATAACTCAGCCGACACGGACATCCGTCGTGCCTCCATCCCACCAGTCCCTTACGACAGTTTTGACACAGGCTCTTAAGTCGGATGACACTGAGCTTCTCGAATCCTGCCTGCACACCACCGACCTCCCTACCGTGAGAAACACCATTGAACGGATAGATAGCTCCCTTGCTGGCAACTTGCTCACCAAACTCGCTGCGCGCCTGCATCGCCGACCCGGGCGCGCCGGCAACCTCATGACCTGGGTACAATGGACGCTCGTCTCTCACGGTGGCGCGCTTGCTTCCCAGCCCAAGGTGGTCCAAAGTCTCAACGGACTTCAAAAGGTTCTCGCCGAACGAGCCAAGGGTCTTAACAGCCTCCTCGCGCTCAAGGGCAAGCTCGACCTTCTCGAAAGCCAAATGGAACTCCGACGCAAAATGCACCGCACCTCGAGCCATCTCCCGCAAGACGATTCGGGCAATGAAGACGACGACGACGACGACGTCATCTGGGTAGAAGGGGAAATTGACCCCGTCAGCAGGAAAGACCTCAACGGGCACATCGCTAACGCTAAGAAACGACGGAACCAAAAGGACCTCGATTCTGATGATGACGACGAAGTAGAAGGAAAAGAAGAAATTCACGCGTCTAACATGATAGACGACTCACAAGACGAGGAGGAAGACTCAGACTCTCAACAGGGCGACGACAGCGATGCGGCAGAGGAGTCGCTTGACGAAAACGAAGTCGATCACGACGACGTAGATGAACCAATGGGGGAAGATGATGAAAGCGAAGTCGAGGCCGCAGCTCCGCCATCCAAGATGCAGAAAGTGAGCAAGATTTTTTCAAAGAAGAAGTGAAGTGCAGGTTATCGGGACATCGGAGCCCGTGACAGCTCGGAGAACGTAAATTGAATTAGGAAAAGAACTCTGTCTTCCTGTTGACACGGACGAGAAGAGTCGGTGAACTGCAGGGTATGAAAGATCGGGATAAACATATTGTTTGTAAATTCTTTTTTTTTTCTTGGCTTAATAGGGCGTTGGCTTGTATAAGATGAGGGGTTTGCAAAATATATTGTTGTTTCTTCCAATCTCTGCGTCCTGACCATGTTTTTTTGGGCTGCATTGCCCGAAAACGAGAAGGTGACGCAGCACAGATTTGCTGCATGTTTGGCCGTCCACGAAAACACTCTATTGCAGCTGTGAAGGATTGGTGTACTACTACTATGTATGTAAGTGTGCACTACATACTATACTGTGGAAACTCAGTAGCCGGGGCCAAGGCTGAACGGAGGTGGCCAGACCCCGCTATTCCAAACTCGAACGAACTACTTTTGCCCCTCCATCAACCTTCTTCTGTTGCCCCCGCGTCATCACTCATCCCATCCCATCCATCCCATCCACTAACCATTTCGTCTGCCACAAGCCACAACCATTGCTTTGGTCCTACTTTTCTTCTCCGTCGTTCGTCGCTTCTGGGAAATTGTTTGTTCCCCTTCTTCCTCCATCATTGATTGGTTCGGCATTCCATGTCATTGCATGTCGGTCTCTTAACACTGACGGCCTGTCGTCTCTCTATATCTTTCAATCAGTAGAAAGAAGCCTCAAAGCTCCCGGCACGCACGGCTATAACTGGCCGAGAGAATTTTTCAAAACACCTCTTTCGAGACGAGCCTACCTCATCTTCTTCCACCAGCGATGCCTCCTGCCAATTTCTACGACGAAGATGATTTATATGACGGGGACGATTACGAGGAGGAGGCAGAAGAAGGGTTGAGCGCAGAGGATAAGGCAGCGATGGAGAGGGGCACGGCAGATGTCAAGAAATCGCTCGGAGCGAACGCAAGCAGAGTCACCGTCAAACAAATTCAAGAGGCTCTATGGCACTATTATTACGACGTGGACAAATCAGTGGCATATTTGAGCAAGACATTCATCGCAGCGCCGCCCAGAACAACACCCAGAAAGGCGCCCGAGGGTAAGTTGAACGGATTCTCTTTTTCACCTACTCTCGGCCTGTTTGTGAGATTGAAGGGAGCGGATACTGGATTGCCATTCTCCACGGACCCTGAGCAACCAGATGCGTCGTTAGGACGAGCCTTCAGCTTTAGTCAGAGTTCGGCTTCCAATCGCCATGACTTTGGCGATATGCCATGGTTGAATATACCCCTCAGCCGCCAGTCCAGCCTCATTCCGCCCGTTCGTCCGAAGGGCGGCTTGCTGGGCGGTGGGGAAGGGCCACCAAAAATGTCCAAACTCCAAGCATTGGCTGCCGCCAGGAAAAAGAAGAGCGAGGAGAAGAGAGATCAAACAAAGAATTTGCCGGTCGAAGGTGGAATCAAGAGGCTTTCTATCGCCGATGATGCCCAGAAAGAGAATTTCGAGGTGTCTACGTACCCGTCCAAGAAGTTTCGCAGCAACGAAGAGTCCTCACCAGCTGGTGCAACGATGAACAACCTGGCCTCACCAAGAAAACCTTCAAGTCTACCTCCCAGAAAAGGGTCCAGTGCGGACAGAGCTCCACAGGATTGCGGTGCTGCTACTTCAACGGGTGCTACAAACGGTCATGGAGATGGATCATGCTCTCCCCGGATTCAAGATTCTAAGCCATCCATGTTCGCCAGAATTCTCCTCGGATCTGCTCCGGACAATCGACAAGCAAACAGGCCCGAGTTTTACGCTATGCCATACACATCCTCGTCTTCGTTCCTCTCTACTGCATTTTCTGAACCTAGTCCGGATGATGTTGTTCTGGCAGCACAGGCAAAAGGTTCGAGGTTTGCGAGGGCAAAATGATGAGCTAATTCTAATACTCTCTCCAGCGGGGAAAAAGGCCGTACCTACCCCCAAGGCGGCAGCTGTTGCAGGTAAAGAGGCTGTTGCAGGTAAAGAGGTCTCGAAAGGCAAAGCAGCTGCTCGGGATAGTGGGTTGGTGAATAGTGTCTCAAACCTCAAAGTGAGCGACGTACCTCCTCCTAAGAGCAAGGGGTTGAACGTGGTCGAAGAGTATGAGAAGAGCAATAGCAAAAAGAGCATCAGCTTCGTCGTGGTGGGTGAGTTGTGAGCGTTGCCATCATCCCAATACGAGACGTCATTCTGATGAGCAATAGGACACGTCGATGCAGGAAAGAGCACGCTGATGGGACGTCTTTTGTTGGAGCTGAAATATGTGCAAGAACGGACTGTTGATAAGTACCGTCGACAAGCCGAAAAGTCGGGGAAACAATCTTTTGCCCTGGCTTGGGTGATGGACCAGAGAACCGAGGAGAGGGAACGTGGTGTCACAATCGACATTGCCACGAATCACTTCGAAACGCCAAACACAAAATTCACGATTCTGGATGCCCCGGGCCATCAAGATTTCGTACCCAACATGATTGCCGGTGCCAGCCAGGCAGATTTTGCCATCCTCGTCATCGACGCGAATACTGGTGCCTACGAAAAGGGCCTCAAAGGTCAAACAAGAGAACATGTGTTGCTGCTGCGCAGTCTCGGCGTGCAGCGCCTAATTGTCGCTGTAAACAAGCTCGATATGGTGGGCTGGTCGCAAGATCGATTTGACGAAATTTCTCAGCAGATCATGGGCTTCCTTGCCGGATTGGGCTTCCAAAGCAAGCTCATAAGCTTTATCCCAATCTCGGGTCTCAACGGGGATAACATCGCCAGTAAGGCTGACGATAAGGCTGCTGATTGGTACACTGGCTCAACTTTGATCGAGGCTCTGGAAGATTCCGAAGCTGCAACGTCTCGACAAATCACAAAGCCCTTCCGAATGTCAATATCAGAAGTGTTTCGGAGTCAGCAACAAGGAACCACCACTCTCGCCGGCCGAATCGATGCCGGGAATATTCAGATTGGTGACGCGGTGATGGTACAGCCTAGCGGAGAGTCGGCATACATCAAATCGATCATGGCTGACACGGCTTCACAAGAATGGGCCGTCGCTGGACAAAGCGTCAGCATCGCGTTGACGGACATTGATCCCATACATATCCGAGTCGGCGATATCCTATGTGGTGCGGCTGATGCCATCGGCGTCGGCGACACGTTTACGATGAGGGCAATGGCATTCGAACATCTAATGCCCATGCCCATCGACCTACACCGCGGACGACTACATGCTGCCGGCCAGATCCAGTCCATACCCGCTACGCTCGACAAAGCAACTGGCGAGGTGGTCAAGAAGAAGCCCAAGGTGGTTCAACCAGGCGGTGTAGCTCGCGTGATGGTTAAATTAGCCTCGAAAGTTCCTTTGGAAAAGGGCCAGAGGGTTGTTCTTCGAAGCGGGGGAGAAACGATTGCCGCTGGCCTACTGGAATGAGAGTGTTTTTCCTTCCAATGGCGTTTGGTGCCGGGTGGCGGACATTCATACATGTCTAGGACGAAATTGATTTATGAGGTGCCAACGTCGGAGTCGCCCGGTTATAGAGATGGATGAATCATGCAAGGCGAAAATGCCAGGTGTCTTATAAAAATCAACGGGTAGCATTGGCGTGCTGGTGTACAAAACACCAATCATTACGTGGTTGGCTGCTCGGCTTCCATCAGCTTCAAACCGTGGTTCACAATTATGTGTGATTTGTGCTGTTACATAGTAGTAAAGACGATTTCCAGCAGCTTCTTGGCTGCACCCCCTCTCTCGTACATAGGTTCTGTTCCCAGCGTTTCGCATGGACCACCACTATCGGAGTGTTTCGTGGACGAAAACAGGTGGCAGCCTAGTAGGAAGCCCACAGTCCAGATTTTGAAACTTGTACCGAGGAAAGCGCCTTTTTCTCTGCGGCGACTTGGGTGTCTTTGGCACTCTGCGTTAGTGGGAAATCCAGCGGTAGCTTGTCCCGAGGTTTCGGAAGCCGTCAAGCTGCCAGGTTCAAGTTCATGGGAAGAAGAATCCATGGTGGGCTTTTGCGCCTGAACTTGTACCGAATCAGCTTTGCTGCTATCCTTAGCTAACAAAGATTGTAGTACAAAGTGGCATCAAGGTTGGAAAGCCCTGACCACCGGGGTAATGTTGCCAGGTTGTTTGTTTCGCCATCCTCTCACAGGTGGTTCTGGTGTGCGAAAGAAAGACAAATCCTGGTGTTTAGCAGTCGCGATCCCTCGGAGTGGCCGCGTGGCGGCGGCTTTCATTTGAGTCATTGGGGCACGTGTCAAGTTTTTTTTTTATCTCTTTTTTTATCACAGGTGGAATTTCGTGCCATCTTTCTTTCTTTCTTTTTTGTCTCTACGCAACGTCTTTTTTGCTTAGAAGAAACCTGCCTTGCTCTCCCGCCGCTCTCTGGCCGGTCAGGTATTGGCTTATCTACCAAGGTACCCACCCACCCAGCTCTTTGCAGAAGGCATCCGCAGAGTTCTAGCAGAGTCTATGGGTGACTATGGCGCTTGAGACGCACCACCGAATCATGAGGGGTCTGCGTTTGGACACCGTGGCGCCAATCACTAGCCGAAACATCCCAGACCATGTGTGGCAATTCATCTCAGCACTGTTCACTGTTTTGGCAGGAGCTGCTGGCAGAGAGAGGCTAGTCAAGTGCTCCTAAACTCTAAAGGGTGGCTCCATCCAATCGTGTGGTCCCCCTTGGTCTTTGCCACGCCCGGCCGGCAACCACTGCACAGTATGATGCCTGCGCAGAGCACTATGCACATACCCCTGTCACGTGGGGCAATCTCAGAGGTGTGTGTCCTGCCAGGAACCTTGCCGTTGAAATCTGGCCTTTTGTGCACTCTTATGGACACCTCGACGTTCTTTCGAGGCGCCTCTTAATTCTTAAGCAGCCGCCTCTGCTTTTTCAATCGTACTTCCTTTCTTCCTTAACTCCCAACTCCAGCTGATACCCATTCCACCCTCTTGGTGAAGACGCTGGATTGAGGACGACAAGATCCCTCGCTGCGTAGAGTGTTTTCTCTTCTCTCTTGTCTTCTTATTTTGTCACACAATTGTTTTCGATTCCTCGCGAGAGCTACATTCGGGGTAATCTCACAAACACACAGCCTTGTCGCGATGGCTCGGTCAAGGAGCACGTTTGCACTGGGCCTCGGGCTCTTGTGTTGGATCACTCTTCTCTTCTCCCCCCTGGCGTTCGTCAAGTCTGTTCAGGCTGATGATACTGACAACTATGGCACTGTCATTGGTATTGTGAGTACAAGAGATGAACCCTCCCTTTCCCCCCACCTCCAAACTAAGGAGCGGTGGTGATGCAGTCGGTGCGCCAGTGAGAGGCGCAAAATCAACACATCCGAAGGGGGTTACATGATCAGTCATAAAGTCGTGATGGAGCTCTCTTTACTGATAGGTCGCGTTTCTTCACGCTCATAGGATTTGGGTACCACCTACAGCTGTGTCGGTGTGATGCAGAAGGGCAAGGTCGAAATTCTCGTCAACGACCAGGGCAACCGAATTACTCCTTCCTACGTCTCTTTCACTGATAACGAGCGTCTGGTCGGTGACTCCGCCAAGAACCAGGCCGCTGCCAACCCCACCCGAACCATTTTCGACATCAAGTAAGTTGAGGCAAGATTGAGAGACACGCCAAGACCTTTGTCTCTCAAACAATTTGAAGACTGGTGAAGAACAGCTTCTAATAATCCTTTCCAGGCGTCTCATTGGTCGCAAGTTCAACGAGAAGGATGTCCAGAATGACGTCAAGACATTCCCTTACACGGTTGCCTCCAACAATGGAAAGCCTGTCGTCAAGGTCGAGGTCGGTGGTGTGGAGAAGACTTTCACTCCTGAAGAAGTTTCTGCCATGATCTTGGGCAAGATGAAGGAGGTAGCCGAGGCCTACCTGGGCAAGAAGGTCACTCACGCCGTCGTCACTGTCCCCGCCTACTTCAACGTGAGTACAGCCTCGGAAAGATGATGCGGCACCGTCCTTGATATGCAGCTGCTAATCCACCCACAGGACAACCAGCGCCAGGCTACCAAGGATGCCGGTGTCATCGCCGGTCTCAACGTCCTCCGAATTGTCAACGAGCCCACCGCCGCCGCCATCGCTTACGGTCTGGACAAGACCCAGGAGGAGCGTCAAATCATCGTCTACGATCTCGGCGGTGGCACCTTTGATGTCTCCCTCCTGTCCATCGACCAGGGTGTTTTCGAGGTTCTGGCTACCGCTGGTGACACCCACCTTGGTGGTGAGGATTTCGACCAGCGCATCATCAACTACTTTGCCAAGACCTACAACAAGAAGAATGGCGTCGACATCACCAAGGATCTCAAGGCCATGGGCAAGCTCAAGCGCGAGGCTGAAAAGGCGAAGCGTACTCTGTCTTCTCAGATGAGCACCCGTATTGAGATCGAGGCTTTCTTTGAGGGCAATGACTTCTCCGAGACTCTTACCCGCGCCAAGTTTGAGGAGCTCAACATTGACCTCTTCAAGAAGACCATCAAGCCTGTTGAGCAGGTTCTGAAGGATGCCAATGTCAAGAAGACCGAAATCGACGACATTGTTCTTGTCGGTGGTTCCACCCGTATCCCCAAGGTCCAGGCTCTCATCGAGGAGTACTTTGGCGGCAAGAAGGCTTCCAAGGGTATCAACCCCGATGAGGCCGTCGCCTTTGGTGCCGCCGTCCAGGCCGGTGTTCTTTCCGGAGAGGAGGGTACCGAGGAGATTGTCCTCATGGACGTCAACCCTCTGACTCTTGGTATCGAGACCACCGGTGGAGTCATGACCAAGCTGATTCCTCGTAACACGCCTATCCCCACTCGCAAGAGCCAGATCTTCTCCACCGCTGCGGACAACCAGCCCGTGGTCCTGATCCAGGTCTTCGAGGGTGAGCGATCATTGACCAAGGACAACAACAACCTGGGCAAGTTCGAGCTCACTGGCATTCCGCCCGCTCCTCGTGGTGTCCCTCAGATCGAAGTGTCCTTCGAGCTTGATGCCAACGGTATTCTCAAGGTTTCTGCCCACGACAAGGGCACTGGCAAGCAGGAGTCCATCACCATCACCAACGACAAGGGCCGTCTGACCCAGGAGGAAATCGACCGCATGGTTGCCGAGGCTGAGAAGTTTGCCGAGGAGGACAAGGCTACCCGTGAGCGTATCGAGGCCCGTAACGGCCTTGAGAACTATGCCTTCAGCCTCAAGAACCAGGTCAACGACGCCGAGGGTCTCGGTGGCAAGATTGACGAAGAGGAGAAGGAGACGGTAAGTTATTGCGTGCGATCCGTTTTCACCATATCCTCACAGCAGCTCGCTGACGATGTTTCTAGATCCTCGAGGCCGTTAAGGAGGCTACCGAATGGCTTGACGAGAACGGTGCCGACGCCTCCGCTGAAGACTTTGAGGAGCAAAAGGAGAAGCTGTCCAACGTCGCTTACCCCATCACCTCGAAGATGTACGAAGGCGCAGCTGGTAGTGGTGAGGGACAAGAGGAGGGTGATTTCCATGACGAACTATAATGGCATAGATTTGGGCTGGTCTTGTTAAAAAGACCTCTTTTTTTTTATTATTATAAAAGATTCTCATTGTTTTTAAGAAGCAAAGAAAGACACGGTGGTTCGGATGTTTTGCATGATACATGGGGCATAACGCATTGGGCCTCTGAAACGTGCCTCGGAATGTAAAGTAGGACTCGAATACATGGAATGTTATGAATACGGACAGTATGTGCAAAGTGATCGGGGTGGGTGGGATGTTCAACGTGTACGTTCGCCGTAGTGGTCGGCATCTCCACACAGGAGATGCCGATGATGGCTCTGCTCACAAAGGGTCAAGATGCTGGACCGTTGTCACGGCCGGAAATGTAGCATTTTTATTCGACAGTTGGTCTTTCCATTCACCGACCTAGTCGCTGGGTGCCAGCTTAGAGGGCGAATGGCTGGGGTACTACTATTCTGCTTAGAAGGTAGATGGGTCGGAAGAGAGAGATAGGTGGTCGAAAGAAGAGACAAAGGGGAGTAGCAGCAGAAGCAGGAAAATGACGTGACAACGACAACAACATCACCATCATGGCGACAAGAGCTGGAGAGAAGAGCGAGGTGCTGACAGGGGCGGACGAGTTCCGAAACTCGGTGCAGTATTGGAAAAGAGCTCAGCACTCATCATGAGGGATTTCGCAGGATCACGATGACGAATCGTCCGGTCACCGGTCAGCTCGGGGGGGGGGGTGCAATGACTGGAGCGCAGGAACTCGCCAGCTGCCTCCGTTTGCCTGGCAGACAAGCAGGGCCGTCAAGACGCAGATGGCCCTCTCGCGCCGCAAAGGTGAGTTTCGAGTCAAGAGCTTGCCACAAACGCCATCGGCAGGCCCACGGGGACAGAGAGAGAGTTCATCAGCATCATCCCTCGCGACGCAGCAGTACCAGCAGATGATGAAGCCCAACCCTTCGTCCGGGGGGAGCAGGAGCGAGAAGAGGAAGAAACGACGGGCGAGGGATGCTTTTCTCTCGTCGCCGGACCAGCCGTCGCCCGTCAAGATGGCACGCGTGAGAAAGGCTGTTGTTTCGCAGAAGCAGCAGCAGCAGCAGCAGCAGCAGCAGCAGCAGGCACGGACGACTCCGGTCATCGGCACTGCTTCCAGGGTCAACAAGAGCAAGATGCCTGTTGCTCGCCGTGACGGAGCAATAGCTAAAGAGGCGCAGGTGGTGGTGCCGGTCGTGAGCAAGGGCAGCGGCGTGCACCAGGCTGCTCTGAAACAGCCGAGGCGGGAGGGAGGAGAGGCTGCTTCTCCGGCCTTGCTCCCGCCGTTGCCTCTGACTCCCAAGCAGGCCGAGCGAGACGTTGACGATGCAGACTATCGTCCGAGCGATAGTGACGATGATGGCGAGGACGACGATGACGACGCGGCTCATAGAAGCAGCGTCACACAGAGGATGGACGTGGACGACGACGACGACGACAGCAGCAGCAGCAGCAGCAGCAGCAGCAGCAGCAACAGCAACAGTAACGACAACAGCAGCAACCAACCCCTCACGGATGTTCAAAAGCTAGCAAGGGACATTGGCGTGCTGCTGCGGACACTCACCCGCACCAAAACCCTGGACAAGGACAGCCGATGGGCAGACAAGGCGGCCATGGTAGAATGGCTCACGCAGGGCTACCAACGCGTCCTGCGACAGGACGGCACGAACGCGGAGCAAGGACACGCAGCCCGCCTGGACAAGATGACCCGGCACCTCACGGCCAAGCTGCGGGTGCTGAAGCCCGGCAGATGGACCAAGTACCTGGGGGAGCTGAGGAAGCTGTGCGGCTCAGCGGCGGTGCAGGACATGGACTACGAGCAGCGGCTCCTGAAGATTGTCGACATCATCTACCTGGAGGAGGAGATTGACGCGGTGGCGAGCGGCGAGTGGGCGAGGCTGGAGAAGATTGCGGGACTGTGCTCGGTGATCGCGGAGGCCATCGGGCCAGAGGACGAGGTCATCGACGAGGAGGGGAAGAATCGCTGGATTGCGGCGAGGAAGATGGATCTTGCGTGTCTGAGGAGGTTGATGGAGGCGGAGAGACGGTGTGAGAGGTTGGGGTTGTGAGGAAAAGGGAAACGTCGGCTGTGTTTTTTTATTTTTTTTTATCATCTTGCACATCTTGCTCTATGGTTCTTGTCGCGTAGACGTAACTCAGGGGGGGGGGGGGGGGGGGGGGCGGAAAGGGAGTTCCGGGGAAAAGTAACAGGCGA
>JABAEC010000025.1:228121-283465 GCA_013435705.1 Claviceps paspali
CCCCGCCCCCCCCCCCCCCCCCCCCCCCCCCCCCCCCCCCCCCCCCCCCCCCCCCCCCCCCCCCCCCCCCCCCCCCCAGTAACTGGCTTTCCGGGGAAAAGAACATGGCTAGAGTAAAACAAATCATGGTAGAATGCTCTTTTTAAATACACGCCATATACATGTTTTTTGAAAAAAAAAAACAAAAAAAAAAAACACAGAACATAAAAAAGCCGCGGAAACGTCCCACATGTCCAACAACAACAACAACAAAAAAAAAAAAAAAAAAAAAAAAAGGTCCTCTTACTCCAGACCAACCAACCGGGCGCTCAACTGCCACAGCTTCTCCTCCCCGTCAGGAGAGTAGGCAAACTCGGCAGCGCAGGCGCTCAGCACGGCGTTGTCGGCGGAGCTGACGTCGGAAAGGGCACAGTTGGCGAGGTACTTGCCGGCGGGGTGGGTGTTCCAGACGGGGGAGACGGCGGCCCAGACGGTGGTGGCGGCGCCCTGCTCGGGGCTCATGAGGCGGAGGGCGACGGCGTCGTTGTCCATGATGAGGCGGCGGTGCTCGTCGGAGAGGTAGCGCGATAGGCCGGTGTGGATGCCGCCCGGGTGGAGGGAGAGGGCGATGACGCCGCGCGGGCTGTAGACGCGGTTGATATGGTTGGCGGTCCAGATGAGGGCTGTTTTGGAGCGGGCGTATGCGGTCCACGGGTCGTAGTCTGCGAGGGTGGTGGCGAAGGAGGCCGAGGGGACGGCGGCGGCGGAGGAGGAGGAGGAGGAGGAGGAGGAGGAGGAGGAGGGCGGCAGGCCGGGGGCGCGACGGTGCGCCGACGACGACACGTTGATCACGCGCGCCGCGCCGGTGGCCTCCAGCGCGGGGAGGAGAAGCCGCGTGAGAAGGTAGTGAGCGAGGTGGTTCACGCCGAACTGGCGCTCGAGGCCGTCGCTCGTCGTCGACGCGGGACACGCCATGATGCCGGCGTTGTTGATCAGCACGTCGAGCCGTCCCCCGCTGCGGGCGAGGAAGTCGTCGGCCGCGCGCCGCACCGACGCCAGGCTGTCGAGGTCCATGTCCAGCACCTCGAGCTTCCCGCGCGGAGCCGCCGTCTTGTTGTCGTCGTCGTTGTCGTCCTCGTCGTCGTCGTCGCGGAGCACGAGCTCCCGCGCCGCCGCACCCCGCGCCGCATCCCGCGCCGTGAAGAAGATGTCCGCCCCCGTGCGTCGCAGCGCCCGCACCGTCTCCAGCCCGATGCCCCCCGTCCCCCCCGTCACGAGCACCACCCGTCCCGTCCACGGCTCGTCCACCATGTCCGTCACCACCTGCCGCGCCGTCGGTCGCCCGTCGCCCGGTCCGGCCGGGTTGCCGTAGAGGTCGCCGTACGGGTTGAGGGAGGACTGGAGGGACATTTTTCTGTTTGATGAAGTCACCTGCTGCTTTTTTTTTTCTTTTCTTTTCTTTTCTTTTCTTTTCTTTTCTTTTCTTTTCTTTTCTTTCTTTTCCTTCTTTCTTTCTTTTTCTTCTTTCCTTTTCTTTTCTTTCTTTTGTTTTTCAATAAGGGATAAAAGGTTATAAAAAGAAGAAAAAAAGAAAAAAAGCCCTAGAAGAACAAAGACAATATAGTAAATGAAAAATAATAATAATGATTTCAACAACAAAGATAAAAAAGGAGGAGGAGAAGGGGGAAGAAGAGAATAAATACCAATTCCCAAAAGCAAAAGCACACCCATGCAATAACACCAAAACATAAAATCCCTCATTTCTAACCCCTCCCTTCCCGTTTCACTCTCAACAAAGCCAGAACCAAAAAAAAAAAAAACGGCCAGAATAATCGTCCGTCTTACCCTCTCGAGTAATCACTCCGTCTTACGGCGTGACGTACCCAACCTGCCATTCGTCTCCCTGCACGCCGAAAGGGGCAGGGAAAACCATTGTCACCCCCCCCCCCCCCCGGGACATAATGAACGAGACTCCGACGGACATTTATCCATAGTACACCTTTTCCTCTTGCTGACGAAGCCCTGGTTGTATTTGGACGAATAGTACTGCATCGTCGTGTGTGAAGGGCGTGCGTGATCCTGCGTGTCATACTCTCATCATATACAGGCCATGCCGCCATGCCGCCTGGGTAAAGAAAGGAAGGAACAAAAGAAGAAAGAAAGAAAGAAAGAGACGGACCGTCAGCCGAAAAAAAGCAGTGTGTTACATCGGGTTCCGCTTCGAGCAGAGTCACGGCCCACGCCGAGGTCGCCCCGACCATCTCATCTTGGACAAGACACATTATGACTACCCTGCGCATACATTCGCATGCATAAAATGGAAGCAGAAAAAAAAAAAAAAAAAAAAGAGAAATCTATTAAATGCAAGCTACGGTAAACGCGTTTTTATTTCGAAAGAAAGATAAAGAGGGCATGCAAGAAGACGAAGCAAAAGAAGGACATGGGGAAATAAACGCTCAATGCAGACCACTTTCTCCCGTCGTGGCCATGTACTTTTGACAGTTGACCAAGATCTTGACCTGCTCACTCACTTCCTCCATCCGGCCGAGCACCTTCTTGTTTCCATTGACAAACGTCAAAATGGAATACGGAATGCCCGTGTCGGCGCAAAACTCCCTGACCATGCTCTGCGCTTTTCGCAGGTTGTGTCTGGGGACGCGTGGGAAGAGGTGGTGGACCGCCTGGAATTGCAGACCACCGTGGATGAAGTCGAGCCATGCCGGACAGTCCACGTCCATCGTGGTGCGCAGCTGGCGCTGGGGAAAAGACTCCTCCTCGCCCATGTCCGATGTGGACATGCCCCAGTGCGACAACGTGATCTGGACGTGCAGAGGCATGGTGATGATGTGAGATAGCAGAACAAAAGCAACGCGAACGGTCCACGTGGGCAGCATGCGCCAGACGAGCACGTAGCCAAACAGGAACCAGTAGCCGGCCATGAATGCTACTTCCGTGGGACGAATCCACCACGCCTTGCTGCTTCCCAGCGAGGACGACCTCTTGGAGAGGACGTGGATCCACGAGAGAAAATAGAGGTTGAATCGAGCCACGCCCATGACGGGATAGTAGATGTACTTTTGGTATGGCACGATGAATTCGGCCGTCTTGTCCCACACAAAGGTGAACTGATAGTACGAGGAGCGAAGAGACTTGAAGAAGGAAGGGCAGGTGGCGAAGAGAGGGACGTTCTGGATGTCGGGGTCATGTTCCTGTGCGAGTTCCACTCATCAAATTATGCCCTCGTCCGTGTTTTCTGCAACGAGAGGCCAAAAGGACCAACAGGGACAACAAGAGAGGGAGAAGGGGGCGGAGGAAGCTTACCGGTTGATTCGTGACGAGATGGTGAACATTGTGACTGCTTTTCCACCAGCCCATAGACAAGCCACAGCAAAAGTCGGCAATGAAGAGGCCAATCAAGGTGTCGGTGGTGAAGTTGGATGTGATGGCTCGGTGGCCTGCGTCGTGGGCCGTGAACATGATTTGGTGCTACTCATATCCGGCTCCTGTCAGAACTGTGGGCATTGACAACAGACGCGCAACGAAGACGGAGACGGAGACACGAGAAGAAGAAAGGGGGGCGCTCGAGGCCCGGGATAGACGAACCCAAAATAATCCGAGGCAGATGGCAGAAGTCATATACCATTCGGCACGCAGGGCCACGACGAAGCCTGCGAAAAGAGTCGTGTAGCGAGTCATCTCTTTGCCGTACTCGATATATGGGCAGTGGTAAAGGCCTGCCTCCTGAACGCGCTTATGCAGCTGGCGATATTTGCTGGCAATTTCTTGTTGCACAGCTGTGTCGACGGATGGATAGTCTCGGGCGTCCACATCCCTGCCTTGTTGAATGGCCCATTCGGTCCATTCCTCGGGGTTCAGGGCGAGCTGAGGGACTTTGCCGGCGGCGTCGACCTTCTTCTCATGGTCGGACGAGACGGAGGAATCATCATCAGCGGCCGAGTAAACAGCCCTGGCACGAACGGCAGTCTGTTGTGATGGGGATTCGGGTTCGGGTGAGCTGGTACCAGATCGATACGACGCAGCACTTCCGTAGCCTTCGTCGACGGCCTCTTTTTCCTTTTCCGTTTCGATATCAGAATCGTCCGACACGGTGTGTGATTGGCCTCTAGCGTGGAAGACGCCACCCCTGATTGGTGGTGTTCTGTTGGTCCAGGGACCTTCTGGCTTTCGACCGATCCGGTATGCCTTCATAGTGCGGAGCGTTTTCTCGGAGTGATACCTATAAATGCACATGTTAGCGCACTGTTGGACGAGTATCGGATACCGTGCGTGGCGCTTGTCTCGCACCGTATGGGACAATTCTTGCGCCTCGTTAGCAGGCACTACACAAGGTCTAACGATTGCTCAAGACCAAATCAAATGCCTGCCTTTTTTTTTCTTTTTTTTTCCTTCTTTTTTTTCCCCCTTTTTCCCCCCTTTTTTTTTCTTTTCTTTTTGCAACTCGGTCATTTCTTTTGTTTTTCTTTTCTTCAGTTTGGCTTTCGGCCAAATTTGATTTTGTTGGGTAGGTAGGGAAGAACTCTTGCTTGGGTGATTCGACTTGACGAAAAGGGGGAGGGAAATATTTACGCAGTAATTTCATCCGTGGCGTCTCGACCAACCATATGCTCAATGGCTAAGCTCCCACCTGGATGTTTTGCCAGCCATGAATTGAGACGAAGCACATAATCTTGGAAAATCACAATGGTATCGCCGTTGGCAATAAGCTCATCCACCATGTCTGGGGACAGAACCGCATCGCGGTTCGTCTTGAGAGATGCCGTCATGGCGTATGTATATAAAGACGTGTATGTTCGTGTGGTTGCTTGACAGGATGTAGATGTCGAGCGAGATTGGTCCGCCGAGGACAGACGAGTGAAGATGTAAAGTCGCAGAGTAAATTGAGGTCAATGGTGAAATCGCCGTCTTTCGTTTGGGTATACGGGTGTGTGTTTTTTTTTGTTCTTCGTTTCCTGGTCGAAGGCAGGAGATTCAGAAGAACGAAAGAAGTCGAGCAGGATAGATGTGCGATTCGAACATTGGCGTCGTATCCGTATCACGAGGGCAAGATACAACCGGGAACCACTTCCCGGCGAGTGTGTTGGGAGAGAAGAAAAAAATAAAAAGAGAACGTCAAGACACACCCTGCTTGTAGACATGGAGTAGGCCAGGTACATGAAAAGGCGGCGAGGACATCTGGTTCTAAAAAGGAACGAACGGCGCTGAGGGGACTGAGCTGCTCCGGAACCCCATGTCAACAATAACAACTCGAGAAGGAAGGAACAGGGACGGGGGGAGGAAGGAAGCCCCCCTCTTTCCCAATGTGTAATGTGCGCAGTCTGTCCATTCGTCTATCCACGCGGCCTGTTCATAATTGTCATTCAGTGGGAACTTGCCGAGCCAGAGAGAGCAGGGACCAAGGACGGACCACAAGAAAAAAAGCCAAGAGATTGGGATCCCCTTTTTCTTCCATCGTTCTGGTAAATGTAAATGTGGGAGTTTCGCCAGGGGTGAGTCTGGCCACTCACAGCCCAGTCAGTGGTCCCTTGGCCGTCGTCGGCACAAGAAGCCACACGCATGGCCCGTCGGGTGTACCGAGCTTTGGGGGGTTTTTTTTTTAAATTTGTATTTGTATTTGTATTTGTACTATGTATTTCCGACTCGGTGTCATCTTTCCAATGTCTCTTCAGGACATGCTGCTAACATGCTGCTACAGATGGAGCGGTAAATGGTTCAAAAAAGATAAAAAGTTGGCGGCGGCTACGTACTGGAAAAGATTCCCGGTCTGGTAGCAGCATTGGACGGCGTCTGGATAAAGTGAGCAGCTGCATGAGAGAACTTTTTGCCTTTGTTTCTGAACAGGCCACGGCTGAGGATAAGTGGGTTAAGTGGGTTAGTGAGTGGGTAGTGGAGACACGGGTGCCAGGCAGGTTGCAGGCGGGTGTGGGCTGGTGTGAGCAGGTGTGAGCAGGTGTGGGCAGATGTGGGAGTAGTAGGCCCGTAGGTGTACTTCCCTACTTGGTAGGCAAGTTACGAGCAAGCAACGCAACGCAGCAATTTGCTCTTCTTTTGCTCTTCCTACTCTGTCAACCGTGGCCGAATATGATTGTCGGCAGAAAACAAAAAGAAAAAACACGCCGCCGATCCCGACGGGCGTTACGACAGCAGCCTTGCTCACTCCCCTACGTACGCATCTGTCGAATCCAATCCAAAGAGGCACCAACGATGCATATGCGCAGCAATCTGGCATGTTGGCCTGTCCGCAGTACCCGGCACGCCGGGGGGGTGTGTGCGCGCGGTCGAGAGTCTCATTACTCGCGTTGCCGTCGCGTTGTTATTGCCTGCTTCCGTTGGTGTTGGGGATAGGGGTCTGGGCAGGCGATCTGGACCCTCGGGGATTGATTGTCCCGAGGCCAAGTCGTGGACAACGGGGCTCGGTCCAGGGACGCTGGGGGAGAGAAGAGCGAGACAGAGAGAGAGGAGAGAGGGACGGAGAGAGGGAACCAACGGACACCAGCTGCTCAGCTCCGCCTTCAGCGCACTCAACAGCAAGTTTGATGGACCCCTAAAAAAATACATTGGGGAGGGGGGAGAATAGCCTAAACTGGCTTGTCACTTTGTTCGGTTTGTGTTCTCTCGCGGGTGGCCTCATGATCCGTCGCCGGGAAATTACCCCGACCGAGCAACGTCCCATCCGTGCGTGTGCTGTTGTTTGCGTGCTCATCGCATGATCAGCCAAGGCTGCCCACGTCGAGGGAAACCTGTCTTGACAAATGTGCGGCTTTGATCAATAAGGGAGGCAAGGCAGGCAGGTAGAGTCTGGCTGAATTTGTCTTGCGGATTTCCATGGCGACTGGATCTGCAGGGTAGGCCACGTACTATGTATAACAAGTACTAGTAACGTAAACGAGACTAGGTTTTCATCCACAACCGATGAAACTTGGCACGTGAAAATCGTGCAACGCACGCGCGGCGGGTGGCGAAGTGACACAGGCTTGAGGCTTGGATGTGGCGAATCGCATGCTGGGCTGCGCTTGTGCGCCCCAATGACGCCACACAGAACGCCAACCCGACTTCAAGAGAGCAGAGAGCAGAGAGAGACAAGTGCCCGACTGGTTTTCTCCGACAACCCATCTCTGATCTCTGCCGGCGCAGCGCTGCTCGAAACCTGCCAACAAAGGCCCAACCGTCCAGCCCGTGAGAACCGCCCTCCTCGCATACTTTGCCTCGCAATGCCGGCCCGCAAAAGATCGGTCCCCGAGCCAGCCACGGCCCCAAGGCGGTCGGGCCGCCTCTCCGCCGGCGCGCAGAAGAGCCTTTATTTTGAGAGTCCCGGCGATTCCGACGACAGCCAACCGAACGCCGGGAAGCGGCGCGAGACGGCATCTCGCCGGCGCTCGACGCACCGCGAGGAGAGCGAAGACCAGCATGTCCACGCTTCGGGAGAGGAGACGCATCACGACGACGACCAAGACGACCATGGTGACGAAGACGATGATGACGACGATGACGACGACGACGACGACGCCCCGCGAAGAGTAGAGATCATACCCCTGGAGAAGATGAGAGACACGGGCGGCGTCGACTACGCAGACCACAAAGTCCACCGCAACACGCTGCTCTTCCTCAAAGACCTAAAGGCGAACAACAAGAGGGCATGGCTCAAATGTGAGAAGAAGCCTCCCCTCCTCCCCCTCCTCCTCCTGTCGCCCCATCACACGACGCAGCCTCCTCATATCCATGTATATCATACCACCTCGCTAAAGACGACATGCAGCCCACGACGACGAGTACAGGCGCGCCCTCAGAGACTGGCAGTCCTTCATAGAAACGGCCACGCAGACCGTCATCGACGTGGACGAAACGATCCCGGAGTTGCCCGTCAAGGACGTCATCTTCCGCATCTACAGGGACATCCGTTTCAGCAAGATCAAGACGCCGTACAAGGTAAGAAGAAGCGCTGAGCAAGAGAGAAAGAAACCCCCCCCCCACCGTGTCCCGTAGTCGATACCAAGGCGCAGGCGGGAGCAATATCATGAGGAAATTTCTTTTCACACCTGCTCGCCCGGCCCGCCCCCATCACCCTCCACCTTACCCGTCCGTGTTCTTCTTCATCTCTCTCTTTCTCTCTTTTTAATAAATTTGACCCTGTGTCTCAACGCGTAGTGACTCCGTAAACCCCCCCCCCCCCGGCTCCCCCCCCTGGTGACAGCCCTACTTCTCAGCCGCCTGGTCCAGGACGGGCAGAAAAGGCCCCTACGCAAGCTACTACCTCCACTGCGAGCCCGGATCGTCCTTCATCGGCGGCGGCCTCTGGCAGCCCTCAGCAGAACCAATGGCCAAGCTGCGCCGCAGCATAGACAGACACCCGCAGCGCTGGCGCCGCGCCCTCAACGAAGCCCCCTTCAGAAAGGTCTTCTTCCCCGAGATAAAGGCCTCGGCAGGCCCCGACGCCGTCGTAACGGCCTTCACCAAGAGGAACAAGGAGAATGCGCTCAAGAAGCGGCCCATGGTACGCGCGCAGACCCTCGCCTGCCCCCTCCAAGAGCCAAGAGTCAAGAGGATCAATCCCCCCCGGCTGACTGGCGCAAATCCACGCAGGGCTACGAAGTCACGCATAGGGACATTGAGCTGCTCAAGCTGCGCAGCTACACGGTCGGCACTGACATCGACGCCGACGTCTTGGCCAGGGACGATGTGCAGGAGCGTCTTGCTGAGGTGATGCGCGGCTTGTGTGGATTTGTGAGTTTGCCGTGGGCTTCTTCTTCTTCTTCTTCTTCTTCCTTGTGCGTGTGCCGCGGCTCAGTTTGGCTAAGTTGGTGTGTAGGTGACGTTTTTGAACAGCATCATCATGCCTGATGCGGCGCTTGGCGATGACGAGAGCAGCGATGGCGAAGACGGGGAGGAGGAGATGTAGCGTTGTGGATCTGCGCGCGCAATGCACATTGTGTATATGTGTATATGTGTATATGTGTATATGTGTGTAGTGTGAACGTGTACAAATACTAGTAGTGTATAGTGTGCGTGTGCGTGGGTACATAAATGTCTGCATGTGCATATAAGACAATTCAACATCACCTTCATCTACATCTACTCTACTTCTTGGTATCTCATGATTTGTCTTTCCGCCTTCATCTTTTCTTTTCCTCCCCGCGTCGCCTACTTCCTCGCATCATCTCGATAGACATCAGCTCGTTGGCAGAACCTGTCATTCCCACTTGCCCCAGTTCGTCGCGTGCTTGCTCGGCCCTTAGAGCACGAAGCTTGAATAAAGGTCAAAGAAACAAATAAAAACAAACCAAAAACAACAAAGCCGCCCACGTCAAGCGAGTCGAATATCGCATCTGTCATCTTTCCCCATAAACGCCAGAACCTTACCAAAAAAAATGACAACTTCTAAACACAAGATCAAGACATTCCATCATCTATGGCAATACTGTAATTGTCTCAATGAGAGTATGCGTCTTGGGGGGGGGGGGGGGGGGGGGGGGGGGGGGGGGGGGGGGGGGGGGGGGGGGGGGGGGGGGGGGGGGGGGGGGGGGGGGGGGGGGGGGGGGGGGGGGGGGGGGGGGGGAGGACANNNNATTCCATAATCTTTGGCAATAATTTAATTTTGAAAATGTGTTTTTGGGTCTTCTCCCCCCCCCCCCCCCCCCCCCACACACACACTCTCTTTTTCTTCTTCATCAACATTATGCAACGTAAAGACTCTCAGGTAATTTATGCGCTCTGTGTGCTATCGGATACCGCGGCTGCTGGCTCCTTTCCCTTTGCTGAACGGGGAATATCTAGCTCGCGGTATAGATTGTGCTCGTAAATGTAGTTGATGACGTCGTCGGGGATTCTGGGCATGGTCAGCACAAATGGCCGGGCCTGGTTGCGGGGAACCAATTGGCGTGACGTTACATACAGATAGTCAATGCTCATCTGTCGCTTGAGCAAAAGCCGGACCTTGGTGCTGCTGATATCGTTTATGACAACCTGAGACGGATCTTGTCAGCCACGGACGGGGTAGTTCCAAGTACCCGGTACAGGTACCCTGCAGGACCAACCAACCTGTCTGATGACGTGGATATTCTTCTCCCACTGTTTCAAGGTCGCGAGGGCCGAGTCAAGCTCAGTCCCCGTGCGTTCCAGGACAAAGACGCCGAATTTGCCGAGGATGTGGTCCACGTCTTTGGCGTCCCAGAGGTCGGGGGTGCTGATGGTCTGTATCAAATCAGCACCAGCTAATAAGACGATTTTGGCAGGCTTGCGCGTGCCGTCGGTGCATTCGATACCGCCCATGACGTGGTTGATCTCGTAGTCGAAATGATCCAGCACACGGGCGGTAGGGATATAGATCGGGCTTTCGGCCTCCCAGGGGTCTACCATGAGCCATTTAGACGCATTCTCAGCGGCGAGCTGGCACATTTGGACGCGGTGGTGGGCTGGCGCAAGACCCTTCTTCTTGTAGGCATCCGACACTGGCGAGAGATAGCCACCGACGACTTCGAATCCTGATGGCAGATTTTTTTTTTTTTAAAAAAAAACAATGGTTAGTCACGACGTGTACCGACCACTCGGGCGAAGCTCCGGCGCAGACGGCGGCGCGGATAGTTTGTCGTTCACTCACCTTCGTTGCGAGCATGATCCTGCGCCATGGAGAACATGCGCAGGTGCAAGAAGGTAATGGGAGAGACTGCAGAGAACGCATCAGCGGGAGCGAGGAGGAGGAAGAGAAGACCCAGGGCGCAAAGAAATCGCAGAGAAGAAAGGACACGCACATGAGCCACAGGCAACCAGGACCAGCGGCGTCCGGTCGGGGTTACATGTGCGCCGAAGCCGCTGTGAGGGAAATGTGTAGCGATCCTCGGCCGTCATCTGCTTCACGTAGTCATAGTCGGAGGAGGGCATGGCGAGCACCGATGGTCCGACAGCACGAAACGGCGATAAATCGAAGCAGCGGACGTCTGGTCGCGACGATATTCGTGTGCGCAAAGATGCAGCCACCAAGTAAGTTGCTATTGGCGGCGGTTGGTGATGCAGGTGGGTGCGAGATTGCCAAGGCAAGGCAAGGCAAGGCAAGGCAAGGCAAGGCAAAGCAAGTCAAGTGGCAGGAAGTGGCGGGGTTTTCGAAGAGGAAAGGCGTTGTTGTTGAGCCGGCTTGGCGGGGCTTGGCTCTGGCTGGAACAATTGGCTTTGGTCTTGTAGCTCGTATGTACTGCTACTACTACTAGTAGTAGTAGTACTTAGCAGTACTACCACTGTAGGTTGTACTATTAAGTTTATACTACTACTACTGGAGCTTGTACTACTAGTACTACTGTAGCTTGTACCACTACTGTAGCTTGTACCACTACTGTAGCTTGTACTACTACTGTAGCTTGTACTACCACTGTAGTTTGTACTACTACAACAGTATCAAGTACTAACGCAGTAGTAGCACCAGTGAGAGTAGTAGTAGTACTAAGCCTGCACCGTGAAGTTTGTCACCATTCGACTGCCGGATGGAGTAATTCCGCAGACAACGAATCGATGGGAGCTGGTAAAAAAAAAAAAAAAAAAAAAAAGACGCAAGGCAGTTAATGCTTTTCCAACGACGATGCTGGTTGGTGTCGCGCGTGATATGAACAACATGGTTTCGGCACGAGAGACACTGCTGCGGCTGCGGCTCGTCCTTCATCATCCATCCATCACGCACCGAGATCACTGCATCGCCCGAATCGCCAAATCGCTGATTTAGATACTACGTAGTAGATAAGTCCGAGACAGACTTGACCAAACAAGGCGGGGGCGAACCCTGTCACCCTGTCACAGTGCCAGCCATTCATGCATACGTAGTGGTACGTAGTACATGCCCTATGACAACTTGTCAAGGCCCATCTGTCGGCTCGGCGAGGACTGCTGTTCAACATGTCCATCATCATCCATCTTGGCAATTGGAGCCAAAGCCCGCACCTTATATCATCCGTCTTTGTAAATTATCGTCAATCAATCATCTTCATACATACATACATGGCATGGGTATCTAAATAAGCGTTGCAGGGAGTGGTGCAAACTAAATTGCCAGTTTTTCGTTTGCAGCCTCTCGCGTCATCTGAATGCTCGACCTAGTTTCACGGAATTTGTTGGAATATCCATATGTACTTCCGGACCGGTGAGATTTCGAAAACAAGAAGGAAAGAAAGGTCCACAGCAGATTGGGCATTGTCCCGATATCTTATCCTTGCTTCTTCTTCATCTTCTCCCCCTCCCCCCCTTCAGTAGTATCGGCCACTGTGTTGATGCGACGCAGCATCGTAACCATATGGCCCGCCCCGATGTATTGGCTTCGATTGTTGGAGCAGGCTCTGTGCCAATTTGGACCAGTCACGGCCATCAATTGCTGCAGGTGGTGCTGTCATGTTTCGTTGCGGCGGACGCTGCATCGGCGAAACTCCTCTTGATGGTGGCATCGAACTGGCTGGCCCTGTCATGCTACGAGCAGGCAGAGAAACACCACCATGGACTCTGGATGTAGCAGCAGACGGAGCCGAGTTTGCTTCCCGACCTGCATAACAAGAGGGATATGGTTGATAGGCCACGGGACCCGTGTTGACTCTACCCATCACCACCGACGCTGTGGCATTGGAGCCTACCGAACGGTTTGTGCATGACCTCGCGCGGCCAGAACATGGCGTCATGTTATAATCGATGGCGGCGGGACTAGCCGTAATACTTCGGAGAGAAGTTCCCATTGAAGCGTTCCTCCCGTGGCCGAACTCAGGTTGAGCATTGGGAACACTGGGTTGTGAAGCAGACGTTCCATGGCGAACTGGCCGCATGATGTCTCTACCCAGGGCCACGTCTGGTAGACTAGGGGCTGATGACTGGGACCTTTGGCCTAATCCCATATCTGCTGCACATGGTATT
The DNA here is from genome assembly GCA_013435705.1 of Claviceps paspali. Taxonomy (NCBI): domain Eukaryota; kingdom Fungi; phylum Ascomycota; class Sordariomycetes; order Hypocreales; family Clavicipitaceae; genus Claviceps; species Claviceps paspali. The sequence goes on from JABAEC010000025.1 coordinate 240,992, forward strand.
AACGGGGCCCGAGACGAAAAGCTGGGCGTCGAGGCCGTCATGCTTGTCTGTTGCGTTAGACGTCTGCCTCCCAAAGAGCCTAATTCGAAACATCCGGGTGAGCTATGTCCCATTTTGCCGGCTTGTACATTGGGGAGCGTGGGGAGTGTAGCTGCGCGTTCGATGTGAGGCATTTTCTCGCCCCCCCTCCTGGCAAGCTTGAGTTCCGCCTTGAGTCTGTCGGCTTGACCCTTTTCCAAAGCCTTGTTGACTTTTGTCGTCACAATGCGGAGCAGCTTTTTGGTGACCTTTCTTTCGCAGTATGCAGTCAAGCCACCGTCTGCTTGAGGGATCCAGTGGAAGAGGAAGAAGACGTAAAAGAGCACCGCCATCAACAGGAAAAGAGCGGAAAAAACCCACACCACAAAGGTAAAGCACATGCCGGAGAGAACGACAGCCTGCTGATAGTCCTCCGAGGCAAGCTTCTTGACCTTGTCGAAAAAACCTAGGATTGCGCCATCAACACTGGTGGAAGTAGGCACAAGCTTGTCTTGGTAAACAGAACGTAATGTCAGAGCATTGACTACTTGGCGCGGCCCGGAACAGAAAATGACACGAATCCACGCTGGACGTTATATTAGTCGAGATGAGCAAGTCAAAATGACTGAGGAAAGAATGGAGGACAAGGGCATACATACACTGGAAGCTGAAATATGTGAAAAGAGCTACGTACTCAGAACCCCTTTTACTCCTGGTGAGCTCTGCAAATACCAAGAATCTTTTCCATCCCTGGCCACTCCCCAACCTAATCGATTCCCATCGAACCGCCAAGTTGTCGAGAAAGCACTCGGCAACATTGTCGCGGCGCATGACACGGATCGCTCTGAAGGCTTCGTATGCGAGATTCAAAAACGACAGCAGGATGCACATTGAGAAGATCCATTTCGATATATCAAAAGGAATTGCCGGTTTTATCTTGGACGACCACCGATTGAAGGCGAGAAGGTTCACAGCCGTAAAAGTATCAACGGCGTAGACCGCAATAGAGATGATGAGCATGAACCACAAATATGCATATGCAAATCCAGGGCCGCATCCCTTGGCCTTGAAGTCCTCGAGGTTGATGTAGTCCCATTTTTGGTCGGCAAACTCCCGCGTCTGCTTCTTCCGATTGCTCGAGCAACCCATTATATCTGTGCGTAGGATATGCTGAACGGCGCAGCCGGCTCATGCGATATGTACTTTGAATGGTATTTAATCAACCCGATGCACGGGCTAGCCGACTGTGTGAATGACCGAGAGCTATATTGTATGTACAGTGACGCGGACCTGCCGACAGCACCATCCATTTGCTCCGTGGCCAATGTTGAAAAAAAAAGAGGAAAAAAAAAAGGCGCGGTGATCAATAACGACAGGAAGCGATGGATTGCGTGTGATGAGACCGTATATTAAGATCGATAACCCACGTCATTTGTTTACCGAATAATGTTGTCGGGCTTGGTCGTCGTGGGACAGCGTGCTATCGAAGCTAACGTCGAAACATATAGTGTTGCGAAACAGAACTGACAAGACACTTAAGAAGGGCGTAGTTTTTGTTGGCGAAGAAGAATAAGCAACAATGAAAAAGAGAACGGCACGAAGTAGCGCAATCCCAACACTACCGTCGTGAATTCGGCAGATTATTTTATAGCGCAAACATAGAAATTTCTGGAGAGAAGGAATCTTGGTAGCGCGGGGGATGACGAGTCAGATGAGAGTGAGTGAAAGTGAGAGGGAGAACAAACGCTGGATGCGGCTGCGAACGATCCGCGTGGTGGCAAGAAAAATGCAGGCGAAGAAAGAAGAGAATGAAAGGTCTGCTAGTCGGATCGAAGTTGGAATCAAAAGAGCGGCTGGTATTTTTTTTTTTTTTTTTTTTTTTTTGCACAGGAATAGGAATGCACAAAGTGTGCGGCAAGGGCACAATAGAAGAAAGCAACGACAGGAACGAGCCCCGCGTCGTCGCGGGCGGAAGGGCGGCAGGAACAGGACTAATCGCTGTATCACTCCTGCCTTCCCCAGACCAGAGACCAAGAAAGACAGGCCTATCCGTCCTTCTTGACGGCCCTTGCTCTCAAACAATGCTGATCTGCGGGCGTCTATGCAGCAGGCCAGGCGACCAGTCCTGGACAGCTGCCAGGGGCAGTGCCCTCGGATTGGTCGACAGCGACTCTGCCCAACTCTCAAACGCGGGCCCCACTCTTTTAAATCGCGCTCAAACAGACAGCAAGATGCCCACGCGGGTTCTTTCGAAACATGGCATGATGGCCTGCTTTGTTGACGACTGACAATTGGACTGCCATCTGATCTGATGTACAGCGTGTGGGTTTCGAGGCCTCTGAAACATTGGAGCGAGTCGCTCCCGTCCTCATTACCTCATAGGTTCACACTCATTGATTCGTGGTTCCCAGCCTGGCTGGACAGCTGCCTGTCCACTTCCTCCAGTGAAGAGAAGAAACATGTGTCTTAAACATCTCGTCTCATAAAATGCATCTGCGCCGATGCAGCACTGTACTCGCAAGCGCCCCGATTTTTGCTTTGCCCGTCTTGACGTGTCCCAAAGCATGCGAAAAGAAAGAAAGAAAGAAAGAAAGAAAGAAACCACCCCTCACAACCGGTGAACATTTTTTTAAGAAAAATAAAATAAAAATAAGAAAAACAATTCTGGAAAAGTAGTGCTCACGTAGATGCCAAAAGAAAAACCCCCGGCATTCCAAGGCCACCGCAGAGTCTAACCATGTCATGCACGGTTGTTCTGGAAATGGCTAGCCTATCGACGGACCCACTCACTCTACGCTTGACGACGACTTTTGAGTACGTAGTAATCTCCAATCGTTCTTCCCATCCCAGTTCTCAGATCCCCGCAATTCGATAGCCTCATCTGACCTCTGGTTGCCCACAACTCAAGCAATTCCCGTTACGCGCAAGGCATTCCCATGAAGCGGTGACAGACTGTCGTCGATATTTTCATCGATCGGATACCCTCTCCTACCTCGTTCAAATCGAATCATTCATGCCTTCAACCGCAATAGTGTTCCGCCCGAAACAGCCTCCTCACTCTGCCGAACCAGTCCTCGCCCCCCTCTCGCATTCGAGTAGGGTATAGGAGAAGAAAAAAAGCCAAAAAAAAAAAAGAATAATCACAAGGATGGCTCTTCCAAACCCATCACCGCCTCTCCTTCTAACCAAAAGACTCAACGCCTTCCTCCACGCCAATCAAACCCCCCAGCTGCCAACTCTCCTCCACACCACCTCCTCCGTCGACGTCCCCTTTGCCCTCCCCGGCTCCGAAGCCCCGGAACCAACCTCCAGTTCTCCCGTCCCAAAACCTGACGACGATAGTGCCAACAAAGACAAAGAGCACGGTGATGATGACGACAAGAATAAAAACGATGAAGAGGACGACGATGATGACGACGACGACGACGATGATGATGATGATGACGACGAGGACGACATCCCACCTCCCCAGAAAGACAGTGTCGCCAAACCCACAGATGCACGGAAAAAGAAGGCCGTCCAGTCTGTCCGCCCAGTCGCCATCACTGTGCAGCTCAGTGGCGGGACAGTCATCATCCGTCGCCTGAAATGCGGCCTCCTCTTCGTCTGCATCGGCCCCTCGGTGCACGATCTGCAGCAGGATACTCACCCTCCACAACCAGAGACCGCCGCTGACCCACCGGCAGCAGATAGCCCTGGAGAAGCGGAGAGCGCAGCCAGCACAGAAGAAAGTCAAGCACCTCCGAGTCCGAGTCCGCCGAGTCCAAGTCCACCAAGCGTTGTCGTCGCCGCCGTCACCGTCGCCACAATGAGGAAGCACGCCGGTGATTTGGCCCGCTGGCTCGACGACAAGCTCGAGACGCTGAAGGTCCCAGGAGAGGGTATCGGCAAGCGCGACTAGGAGCAAGGGGAATGGGGCAAAAAAAAAGGAGGTTCACGAGAAACACACCATTCATGCTTCTTCTTCACTCTTTCCTGTTCAATAAGCGTGGGCATTCAAGGGCGTTGAGGGAGAGAAAAAAAAAGGGGAACCCCCCCCTCCCCCCCCAAAAAAAAAACCAAATGGGAAAAATAGCGTTTCTTGGTTTTGTCCTTGTTCCTTCTTTCCTTCTTCCATCTTTTCGTTCTTTTTCTTTTCTCATTCCCCCCCACTGCAGGTTATTCTTTTCTTTCTGGTTAATCCTCCATTCCGTCGGAGCAATCTGGTCTCCCTTCCAAGATGGGGCATGTCTAAAATGGCACCGGAGAGAGAAAGCCGAGTGCGGTTTTTAAAACTCCGTCTGATTCGAGGCTTGAATACAGCTTGGCGCGCACATCACTCTAGATACCATCTCCATGCCTTGTCGAGAAAAAAGAAAGAAAGAAAGAAACTCCATCTCAAGGAAGACACGTCCGTCACGTCACGCCCAGTTATATGAAATAGTGCATTGTTGGAGCGCACGTGGAACGATGACGAGGGAATCACATTCTATTCAAGCCCATTACGTTAAGAGTAGCAAGCGCCGTGGAGGCAAAAACTCCAAAGCTTCAAGCCCCAAGATAAAATACACCAGGTGTCGTGCCAGGACAACAGAGAACAGGCTGAAATTGGAAGGGAAAATAAAAAAAACCAACGCCACGTATGCACATCTAGAAATGGAACCCTTGAAAATGGCCCGACTGTACTGAGAAATATGAAAAAAAAAAGAACCCACAGTAAAAATGATCCACGAAGACGCACTGCGGCGCTGTACCTCATGGGGGAAAGCTACTCGATGCTCATACGCATGATTCCATCATTGGTATCAACCATGCCTTGGAATCCTACTCTTCCTTTTCCACTCTGACGCCCAGACGCCCCGGCAGCAGAAATGTTGGCCGGAGCGCCGCCGCCGCCGCACGCGCTGCCCGTCTCGCTCTGTACGCCACTGCCTCCCCTTTCGCCGCCGGCACTGCCGGAACGTGATCCCCAGGGGGCGACATCGCGCTGCATGGGACTCTGGGGGATAGGCGAGTTGTGGGCGCTCATGCCTGGGCTCACGGCTCGTCGTTTGAAACCGAACGGGTCAAAGTCATCATCTCGGCGTCTCTTGTTGATACGTCGTGTGATTTCGGCTGCGCTCGGTCCTTGTGCATTGCTGCCGTGGAAATTCTACACCGACATGGGTCAGCTCTTTTTTTTTTTTTTTTTTTTGAATTCATCACACGTCGCTCCAACAACTCATGTGGGCTCACCGAATTCCTGGATGGGCCTCCTGGTACTGGAGAGTCCATAGTCGCATCCTCGCTCACTCCGGAAGAGGGTTCCCGGGGGAGGAACGCAGGAGGTGGCGGTGTTGTTCGCGCACCGCCCGGGCTGCTTGTTTCGGAGAACGTGTCCCAAAACGTCTTGCCCTTGGAATTCTTGATAGCATGTTGCTTAAACTTGCTTGATATCGCTGTGGACAAATCGCCCATGACGGACATGTCGTCCTCTTGAATGTCGTCAATGGCGTCGGTCGTCGTCAGATTAGGAGAAGTCAATGCGCTTGAAGGTGTTCCTGCTTCAATTGGATGAGGTGTGACGCGAGGCTCAAGAGTCACGTCGCTTTCGCGTACCTGCCTCACTACTTCCGCCTCTCGCCGCGTGTCTGCCTCGGCTGGAGCCACCTCTTCAAAAAGCGCCGCGCGAATTCGAGCAAAAGTCTTTGTTTTGGGCTAAGATGGGTACAAGATTAGAATACATGTGTCCATCTGTCCCGAAATTTGTGGCGCAAGACAAACTCACCAAAAGATTCCCTCGGCGCGTGACCGCTCGCCGAATAACCCCTCGTTGTCCGTCCCCGCCGGTGGTATCAACGTCACTTGGAGACCTCATACTATCATCGGCGTCCATGGCAGAGATGTGTAATTGGTTGGCCTGCCAGCTTATGCTTTCTCTTCGAGCCTTGACCGTGGGTGGTGATTTGGAGATGGAGGCAGCCGATACATTAAATCCCAGTCCTAGAGGACCACGCATCTTCTTTCTCGGTTGTTTTCTATGCCGCTGCCACTGCTGGAAATTGACTGAATTATTCATGGCAGGCGAGCCGAAGGGCCCCAGGTTGGAGGTGATTCTGGACAGCTGCGGGGTTGTGACATATGGCTCCTCCATGTCTTCGTCCATGGGATCTTCATCGTCGGAGGAGCTTGATGAATCCGAACCAATGGCATGCTGGATCGTGCTCCCGAGTGAGCTGCTGACATTCATCTTGTCCTGGTTACCCATCATCGACCACAAAGACGAAGAAATATGTTCGGGCCCCTCGAATTCGGACCCGCGATGGGGAAAGTGCATGGCTCGGTCCCCAATGGTCGGTGAAGAGTCCGGGGAGGACTCGGCCAGTGTCGAGTGATGAAGGCTGGTGGCTGCACGAGAAAAGTCGAGACCGCGCGAGCGACGCGGGAGAATGTTGGTGGGGGAGGCGTACATCTGCGAGGGGTCGACTTTTGGCGACGAAGGCAGCGGTTTCGCATACGAATTCGAGGCGGCAGGTGGAGGGGTAAACTGGCGGGGCGGTAGATGCAGAGACAAGCCCTTGACTTGGGAGCGATGCGGCGTGGCTGGCGGTTGCGCGTCTCTCACGTCAATATCGTCTTTCGACGTTGCCCGCGAGGCATCGGTGATTCGTGGCGATGGGAACAGTTTGGACGGCGTTCCGCCCCCGTCAGATAATGAGCGAGTCTTGCTTTTACTGGCGCAGGGGGATAACTCGAAGGTGACGGACCCCGATTCCAGCTTGTCCGTGACGGCAGCCTCGTCTATTGTTGTGTATCCAGACATGACTTCGCACCCGCTTGCTGGGAACATAGCTCTCTGACGATGGTCAACTGAAGAAAGAGGGAAAAGGCCAGCCCACGCGGACCCGTTACCAAGATGTAGGATGCGGGACCCCGAGCCGACGGCCTCTGCTCGAGGAAAGGAAGAGAGGCGTGGTTTTTACGACTGGTGCGTAGCCATGGACGTAGATGTCTGATGTGTGATGGATGATTTGTGAATTTCATTAAATATATGTTTGTGAGGAAGAAGAACAAGCAGAAAGACTACAGCTGTTGTGGTGCGGCTAGACGAGATGGCAGAGTGTTGACTTTGAACGGAACGGCAACGTTGTTGGATTGTCTGGCGCGCGCTTTCATGAATACTAGTAGATACTAGTGGATATGGATACCGAGACACGGGCACTGCCGGAATTTCCAAGGGCATTAAATCGTTCCCGCGGCTTACTAAGCGGCATGTTTGGCTCTGGTTGGTCAATAGACCCTGCATACTGACAGCTCCTGCAAGGCGGTGACTGGCTGGTGCGTGGCTTGTAGCAGCCCGTAGCCTCGCAGCTGCTCCATGACACACGATGACGTCTGGCTTTGATCAGTGGCGCCGTCAGCCCCAGCTCCTGGTATATACTACTACGTAGTACGTAGAGGTGGCCACGTCCAATTCTCGCTGTGGACGGTCGCAAACAAGCTTCTTCTGCCATGCTCGGCAACCCAACGCAACGTGTTCGAATGCTCAAGAACCTCCTCCCAAACGCACATCTACTCAGTAAGTTTTAGGATGGCAACGGGCGGGATGAACGCAAGCTAAGCTCATCTAGGCCGACGACTCGCAACAATGGCGGCCAAAACAGACACGAGCACCTACAAGCTCAATCACACAATGTAAGACCAACGACAGGTCCAGGGTTTCTTGTCACTTTTGTTCCATTGACAGGTCTTTTTTCTTCTTTCTCTCTCTCTCTTTTTTTTTAGGATTCGAGTCAAGGATCCAAAGGCATCCGGTAGGTTTTATCAACAGCTCATCTCTGAAACACCCCATACTTTGATGCTTGGGAGCGTCAGAACACCAACAGGCCAAGGGCTGACCAACACAACCCAAAGTAAAATTCTACGAGTATCTGGGCATGTCTGTTGTCAAGAAGCTAGAGTTTCCAGACAACAAGTTTGATCTATACTTTTTGGGATACAATAGCCCCAAAGCAGTCTTCCACGGCAATTCCCAAGCCAACCGAGAGGGCGTCATCGAGCTGACACACAACTACGGCACGGAAAATGACCCTTCCTTTGCTGTCAACACGGGCAACAAAGAGCCGCATCGGGGATTCGGCCATACCTGCATCAGCGTCGACAACATTCAGGCCGCTTGTCAGCGTCTGGAAGACGCCGGATACAAGTTTCAGAAGAAGCTTTCTGACGGTCGCATGAACAACATCGCCTTTGCTCTGGACCCCGATGGCTACTGGGTGGAAATCATTGGACAGAAGCCAGTTGAAGAAACCGCGGATGTAAAGGAAACCGATGTCACTACCTACAAGATGGCAAGTCCGCTCTCTTCTCAAGCAGAAACCTCAACCCACAATTTCCAGACTCGCTCGGGCCCGATGGAACTAACTATGCCAGCAGAACCACACCATGATCCGCGTCAAGGATGCAGAGAAGTCTCTCAAGTTTTACACGGAGGTCATGGGTATGACGCTTTTCCGAACCTTGGAGAATCAGTCTGCGGGATTCAACTTGTATTTTCTCGGTTATCCAGGAGAGCAGGGCACGCCCGAGGACGACAAAACTGCTCATCGTGAGGGTCTACTGGAACTCACCTGGAACTACGGCACAGAGAAGATTGACGGCTTCAAGTACCATAATGGCAATGACGAACCTCAAGGCTTCGGCCACATTTGTACGTTATGCCTTCTGCACGAATGAATCCAACTTGCGTCGCCACACAGTCATAAGTACTAATCGGTCATCAGGCGTCAGTGTCGACGACGTTGATGCAGCATGCCAGCGTTTCGAGCATCTCAAGGTCAGCTGGCGAAAGAGACTTACAGAAGGACGCATGAAGAACATCGCCTTCATGCTGGACCCAGACGGCTACTCCATTGAAGTCATCCCAAACGACAAGTACAGTGATAAGGTTCCAACCTAGGTGCATATCTAGACTGCAAGGTAGGATGTAGGCTGCTACAATAGAAGATTATGACAGTATTCGGGCAAAGCCCATCGGCCCAGCCGGACTTGGTGAAGGGGTATAATGGCACAAACATGACGGCCACAATTGCGGTGTCATGGCACGTCTTTTGTTTATCATTGTGATCGGCATGTCGTCATGGGTCATGAAACGGGCGAGAGGGGTGCCCCCCCAAGCCAAGCCAAGCCAAGCCAAGCCAAGCCATAAGAACAAAAGGCCAAATACAATGTGACAAGAAGTTTTTTTTTGGTTGGCATCAAAGTTTTCAATGGCTAGCCTAGTACTCAGTGCCACCCCCACGAGCAGCCGCATTGCCTCTACGTAGTAAGAAGCTTGAAGGCCGGCGTTTGATCAAGACAATCTGATTGGTCTGTCATATCGATGCTTTTCAGCCGACAACACATGCCTTGTATCCCGAAGCAGCAGTACTATGTAGATGATGAGAGTGAGAGCGGGGAGAAAATGTCTTTAGGCCGGAGCGCTGTGTGGTTGTGTCTGTGATCGTCGTGTGAGAGTGTATGTGTGTGCGTGTGCCACATGGACACGCCATTTTAGTTGTTTGCCTCCTTGCGCATCTCTCACCACAACCCGCGCGGCGCTTCTGTTCGTGCTGCTCGGCGTCTTGCTCTCGTTTCGTCTTTTGCCATCGAGGCGGAGGGGCGCGAGATTAGATGTCATGTTGTCCTTGTGTAAATGCACACACAGTCGCACATCCCAACCAGAAGAAATTGACTTGAGCAGCCAGTTTACAACTCGTACTGGACCATTCCTTTGTCTGTACCCTCCCCAACAAAGCGCAGGCGTATTCACACACAATCGAAGAAAGCTCTTCATCATTTGCACCATCACACCATCAAAACTGCCCAAAAAAAAAAAAAAAAACACTCATTCGCAATGATGACGACTGCCGTGCCGGATGTCGAGACGTCGTCTGTTCCCTCGAAACAACGTATCCTCGTCTCGGAAAGCTTGTCTTCTGATAGTCTGGCCCTGCTCGGTCCTCATTTTCATGTCGACGTAAGGCTCGGACTCTCTGCTCATGAACTCATGTCCATTGTCCCCGCCTATCAAGGTCTCGTTATTCGGTCAGGGACGAAAGTCACCTCGGAAATACTACAAGCGGGACGGAATTTGAAAGTGGTGGCACGTGCCGGCGTCGGCGTCGACAACATCGATGTGGCTGCAGCTACATCTCTGGGAATTGTTGTGGTAAACTCGCCCGCTGGAAACATCTTGGCTGCTGCAGAGCATACTGTCGCATTGCTACTGGCAACGGCGCGAAACATTGGTCGCGCGGATGCCACGATCAAGGACGGAAAATGGGAGCGTGGTAAACTGGTGGGTGTTGAGGTTGGTCGAAAGACGCTTGGCATCGTCGGGCTCGGAAAAGTCGGCACGAACGTCGCCAGGATGGCCAAGGGCCTGGGCATGCGGGTGAAGGCTGTTGATCCTTATGCAAGCGCGGACATGGCCCGACAAGCTGGCGTCGAGCTTGTCTCGAGCCTGAAGGACTTGCTGCCTCAAGTTGACTTTCTCACCATCCACACCCCGCTACTGGCGAGCACTCTGGACCTAATTGGCGAAGGTGAGCTGCGGACCATGAAAAAGACGGCCAGGGTCCTCAACGTCGCTCGCGGTGGCGTGTACAACGAAGCCGCGTTGCTCAAGGCTCTGGATGAAGGGTGGATCGCCGGTGCCGGGCTGGATGTCTTCACGGCCGAACCTCTTATCCCTGGCTCGGTCGCCGAAGGGCTCGCGAGGCACCCGAGGACGGTGTCAACACCTCACCTGGGTGCCTCGACGGTGGAGGCTCAGAAAACCGTGTCTGTTGACGTGTGCTCACAGGTTTTGGAAATTCTTCGGGGTGGCCTGCCTACCAGCGCAGTGAATGCCCCCGTCATCCTCCCAGAGGAGTATCGCAAGCTGCAGCCCGCCGTACGACTGATCGAGAAGATGGGCCGACTCTACACCCAGCATTTTGTAAAGTCCAAGGGTGGCATGATGGGTGATTGCAAATTCGAGCTCGTGTACCATGGTGACTTGGCCGGCGTGGCCAACACCAAACCACTCTTTTCCGCGCTGGTCAAAGGTCTTGTGGCGTCCTTTAGCGATTCTCACGTCAACATTGTCAATGCGAGTTTCATTGCGAAGGAGAAGGGCATCGTCATCAACGAAACCCACGCCCATCAGGGCAAGGATCTGACATACTCCAACCTGGTGACTTTGAAGTCCATCACGGATGGGTCCCAGGGGGGGGGCACGGAGCAAATCATTGAAGGGTATGCCGCATCTGACAAGAGGGCTTACATTTCCAAGTTGGATCGCTTCAATGCCACATTCATCCCAGAGGGCACTATAATCATCGTCCACAACTACGACGAGCCGGGCAAAATTGGTGGGGTTGGCACGGTCCTCGGGTCATACGGCATCAACATCCGGTACATGCAAGTTGCCGGGTTGGACGTCGGGGCAAGAGTGGGCCAAGGCACACCACCGACGCAGAAGGACAATGAAGCTCTCATGATCCTAGGCGTGGATGGAGAGGTGAGTGCCCGGGTCATGGACGGTCTGAAGAAATCAGAGGGCGTCCTGGACGTGAGTCTTGTGCAGCTGTAGAGAAGGCGTCGGGCGCGTCCGCGTTCTGTGCGGAAGGTTAGTCGAGTGATTCAGATTCGACTGGGAATGCCACATGTTGTATCGTGAACGGTGAAAAGCCGTGAGAATTCGACGCAATGCCGGCCGTCGAAGCGCGCTCGATGGTTGTTGAAGCAAGCAACGGGCCTCGGCGATGCTCCCTGGGACGACAATGTCTGCTGACAGCTGCCACCTGCACGGAACCACCGACGACAGTAAGTAAGCCTTGGCAAATGAGAGCATGTGTGCACGCCCAATCAGCAATGACGGCTCTCGCCCCACTGTCGTCATTGGTTCCTTCCGGCGTACGTAGGAGCTAGCTGCTGCTACTGCTACTGCTACTGCTACTGCTACTGCTACTGCGACGCAGCAAGTGGTTGCAGTGGTGGTGCAGTGGATGCCCCACCCGCAGTCAGTGGGCATACCGCATACCGCATGGCAATAGCCAGCAGAAAACAGGCAGGTTGCCCACAACAAGACGCACTACTAGGACGTAGACGCCGCCAAGTCTCCTCCGCCGGCACGAACCAAACCGCCCTTGGCTTCACGTTGAACCTGCTGCCTCGTTTGCTCCCGTATTTCAATTTTCCATCTCTCTTCATCAAGCGACGAACTCTTCACAAATTGGTTCTATACCGCCCGCGTGCGGCTCGGCGGAGCCTATCTGGTAGGTGGACCGAGCTTCATTTCCGCAATCGCGTGTTCGCGAGTCGCCTGTGGCTACGAGCTATTCCCCCGGCTGACAAACTTATCCTCGGCCGTTCCAGGTTGAGCCAAGAAAGGGCGATTCATTGTATCCTGCCAACCCCATGCGCCCTGACATCATCGTCGAAACAAGCTTCCAATCGTCCTTCGTTTCTGGTCAACCTGTCAGGCTTCGTCCTGTCCCAGAACATCGCTTGTGCTTTCTGCAAGCAGAGCTCCCCGCAAAACAAACGTAGCCTCGAAACTGGAACTGCATCGGATTCTTGCCTTCCTTTCGGAAAAAAACCACGTTGTTGGAAATGCGGCAGAGTAACGGCTCTGGCGGCTTCGCCAGCTTGCGAACGGGTGTTCTAGGGATGAGTCGCATCCTAGGCGTCGGCTTCTCATCTGTCGCAGCACTACCCTTGACCCAAGGCGAGCACGAGGACGAGGACTTCGAGGGCACTCCGGCTTGGGTGCTATATGTGGCGTCAATGGCACTCGTCCTCCTTGGCGGTGCCTTTGCTGGTTTGACCATCGCGTAAGTTGGCAACGTTTTTCTCCTATTCTCGGCATCTATTCATGACCAAGTTATCCGTCGATGGCAATTGATGGTTCTGTTGCTTGAGCTCTGAGACTCGGCCTCGCTAAATAAATCATTTCGATGCAGTCTCATGGGTCAGGACAGTATTTACCTGCAAGTCGTTTCTGGAGATCCTTGCGAACCACAATATAAGAATGCGAAGAGGGTTTTGCAGTTGCTCCACAAGGGCAAACACTGGGTGCTGGTGACCCTTTTGCTAGCCAACGTGATTGTCAACGAGTCTTTGCCTGTCGTTCTGGACAGGACGCTGGGAGGTGGCGTCGCAGCTGTTGTTGGGAGTACGGTTCTCATCGGTACGTCTCGAGGAGAGCAACGTTTGGTGGCCATCTCTCGATGAGGCCCTGCTAACATGCGACGTCTACTGCTGTGAATAGTCATATTCGGCGAAATTGTCCCACAGTCCATCTGCGTTCGTTACGGCTTACCGATTGGCGGCTACATGTCCAAGCCCGTGCTGATGCTGATGTACCTGATGAGTCCCGTGGCATGGCCGACTGCCAAGCTCCTCGACTGGATCCTTGGCGAAGATCACGGGACAGTGTACAAGAAGAGTGGGCTGAAAACGCTCGTGACCCTTCACAAGTCGTTGGGGAATATTTCCGACCGACTGAACCATGACGAGGTGACCATCATCACAGCCGTCTTGGACTTGAGGGACAAGGCTGTATCCAAGGTCATGACGCCTATGGAAGACGTGTACACGCTGGCCGAGGACCATGTGTTGGACGAAAGCACAATGGACAACATCCTATCTTCAGGCTACTCCAGAATCCCTGTCTACCGTGCGGGTAACCCTACCGACTTTGTAGGCATGTTGTTAGTCAAGACGCTCATCACGTATGACCCCGAAGATAAAATACCTGTCAGAGAAATTCCTCTTGGTGCGATCGTGGAAACACGACCGGAAACCAGTTGCCTGGACATTCTCAACTTCTTTCAGGAGGGCAAGTCCCATATGGTCCTCGTGTCGAATCACCCAGGATCGGACCACGGCGCCCTTGGCGTTGTGACGTTGGAGGATGTCATCGAGGAGCTGATTGGAGAGTACGTCGGCCTTGGACCCAACTTTCTTTTTTTCCCTTTTCTCCCAGCTTCCTTTTCTTGTTTTTGTGGTTTTGAATTTACAATCTAACGTGTTTGCGTAGGGAAATCGTGGACGAGTCTGACGTGTACGTTGATGTTCACAAAGCCATTCGGCGTCTCACCCCGGCGCCACGTGCCCGACGCATTCAGGCTGAGGCCAATGCAGCCGCCGCGGGAAGGAAATCAGGCGAAGGCACTACATCGGCTGATGTTGCGGGTCAACTGGAAGCTGGCAGCCCTGTCGTTGGTTCACTAGGTGCGATGAGCGACGGTGTGCCGGAAAGACAAGCCAAGACGGCAGTTTTCATGCGCCGGCGTGGCTCTACCGGGCCAGACGGCATACCTGACAGTAGGCCAGTTCCTTTCAAAGCCTCGCTCGACGAGATGAAGCAGCAGCTTCGACACCTGGCTCCGTCAAATCGCGCTGCTAATCCGCGCAACACGCGTACCAATGTCTTCAAAATCAAACAAGGCTTGAGCGTGACGACTTTTGTCCCTGGTGATGGTCCCAGTCCCAGCAGCAAAATCGCAGATGCGGCTGCAATGAACAAGATGGACGGCACCGCCGACGGAGATGAGTCGACACCGCTGTTGCGAACGTCAAGCTCCAATGGTGGTCAGACGGAGAATGGATACGGGTCAGGCAAGTCAATAGAGGATGATGCGAAGCTCAAGACTGCAGATGGGCAATAATGGTTTCCTAGGCCTTTTTTTTTTTTTCTATGTAGGGTATGTGTGTAGAGATAGAAGAAAAAGAAGAAAGAAAAAGCGCAAAAGGAGTTGGGCGATGCGTAGGGCATGGCTCCCGGATGGAAATTGCCATACCATGTCTGGTTTTTTTTTTTTTTTTTTTTTTTTTTTTTTTTTTTTTTTTTTTTTTTTTTTTTTTTTGCAGGGCTACATGTACATATGACAAGAAGGAGCGATTGCAAATCCCAGCGTTATACATGACTTGGGTTTGGGCTTTTGTCCGGGATTCTCTGGCGGCAGCGGCGGCGGCGGAGGCAAAGCACCCCGGCTACCCCGCGCGATGAGGCAATTCCGCGCTGCTTGCCCCATCCCAATTTGGTTGACTTTTGCATGTATGAGTATGAGCGATTAAGAGCCGACTTCACTCGAAGTTGTTTGGAGACTTGAGCACATGGTTGTGGAGTTTTCTTCTTCTTCTTCTTTTCTTTCTTTCTTTTTTTTTTTTCGATCCGAGACATTTCCCATTGTCCAGAGCCAAACCAGACCCCTACCCCATTCTTCTTTCTGCTTCCGTCAATGGCCACCAACGGCAACGGCTCCGGCAACGGCTCCGGCCGCTTTGATCCGAACTTCACGGGCCGCGTCGTCGACGCCATGGGTCCCGACATGGAGCCCAGAACACGCCTGGTGCTGTCCAGCCTCATCAGGCACCTTCATGACTTTGCGCGCGAGGTTGAGCTCACAAACGACGAATGGATAGCCGGGATGCGCTTTGTCAACCGCATCGGGCAGGCGTCCACGGAGACGCGGGACGAGGCCCGTCGTGTGTGTGACATTCTCGGTCTCGAATCGTATGTGGCTTTTCATCCGTCCGCATCACCATGCGGCCGAGACGGCATCCCGGGCTCTCGGATGAACTAACCTCGGCTGGCGTGTCCCGTGCCCAAAAGGCTGGTGGACGAAATGGCCAACAAGTTCGTTGCCGAGGGCGACGCCGAGCCGACGTCGTCTTCCATCCTCGGCCCCTTCTGGTCGCCCGACGCGCCGTTGCGCGACAACGGAAGCTCCATCATCCAGGATGCCGACCCCGAGGGCCGCGTCTGCAAAATGCACGGCACCATCTCCGACCTCGTGACCGGCAAGCCCATCCCCGGCGCCGTCCTGGACATCTGGCAGGCCAGCGCCAACGGCAGATACGACCTCCAAGACCCGCAGAACCAGACGCCCAACAACCTGCGCGGAAAGTTCGCCGCTGACGAACACGGCAAGTACTGGCTCTACTGCTATCGTCCGACGGCCTACTCGCTGCCCACCGACGGTCCTGCCCACCAGCTCATCAAGCTCATGGATCGTCACACCATGAGACCTGCTCACATCCACATTATGGTGGGTACCTTTTTTTTTTTTTTTTTTCTCTCCCCTGACTTTTTTTTTCTCCCCTGATTTTTTTTCTCCCCTGGCTAGACTCTCCCGGGGGGAAGGGGGGGGGGGGGGGGGTTGTGGAGACGTTTCGCTAACGCAGAGCAAAAATAAAAAATAAAAAATAAAAAACCACTTACACAGGTCACGCATCCCGACTTCAAGGCCTGTACAACCCAGCTGTATCCCAGGGATGACCCCTGGCTAGAGACTGACACCGTCTTTGCCGTCAAGAACGACCTGATTGTCGACTTCAAACCCTATGAGGACGGCAGGGCCACGCTGGAGCTCGAATACAATGTTGTCCTGTCGCCAAAAGGCTACAAGGGCAAGGCTTTCTGAAGTGAGAGAAAGAGGGGTGACGCGGGAATGGGCGAGGGGGAGGAGAGAAGCAGCGGGTTTTCATCATCTATTAGAGTCGTCCTTCTCACTATTACCACTATTATCTCCATGCATCCATATCTCCATATATCCATATCTCCATGCATCAATATCTCCATACATCAATATCTCAATACAAATAAGCTCGTTATCAAAGCTGCGAATCTGGCTTGGCTTGTCTAAGCTCAAGCGCGAGGGCAAAGATCAGGGTCCTGGATCTTCCACACAACGTCAGATGGGCAGCCGGCCGTTGGGGTCTTGCTGAACTGCCACTCATGACAACCGCCCTTGGTAGGCCATGTGCTGGTTTCGGTGACGGAAGCGAAGCATTGAAACTTAGGCGAAGCCTCGGAGCTGATCACGTGGGGAGTTTCCATCCATGTGGCGGCATCCCATGGGTAGTTGAAGACATCAACCGGCTTCGCATCACCTTCTTTCGCGAAACTTTTTCTCTTGGTCAGGTATAGATTCTATCTTCCGTTACCAAAGCAAAAACTTACAGTCCGACGCAGCAGTTCTGGACAAACTGCCCTGGCTGGAATCCGGCAGGGGCAGCGGAAGCACCACTCTGCTTGAGCGGGGTGGCAAGGCCGAGGGCAGAGATTGCCATGGTGGTTAAGACGACGGAAAGCATTGTTACGTGAGGATTTCGTTTCTTCGTGAACTTGAGGTTTGGAAGTGAGTTTTAGGGTTTGATGGCAAGAATGATAATTACCGCCAGCAGGAGCCTGTTTATTTATACATTCTCGCGGGTAAATGTGCTCTGTGAAGAAGTCTTGTTGAGATATTCAGACTCTCTTGCACAAACGTAGCCGATCTCCCACGGCAGGGGTTGGACTTGTGCCTAATTCGTGGCGAAATTATCTTGAACAAGTTTACGAGTTATGGATCGCTTGGAAGTAACAAGGCAGTTGGAGTTGATGGGATCGCTTGGAGGAGGCAACAAGGCAGTTGGAGTTTATGGATCGCTTAGCAGAGTTCATTTGACCTGCACCCACTCCCCGATGTATTTTGCGCCTAGCTCGCGGCTGGAGGCTAGCAGCTTCCGGCATCGGACTCAGTGTATAAGCCATGTGTAATTAAAAGACAGTCTTTCCTATTAGGTTTTATAATCTAGTTAATTTTAAGCTTTACTCGGGAGGGGGGGTTCAGGTGCTTCGTTGGCTATGACTTTACACAGGAGGTCTAGGGCAGGCATTTCATGACTTGTATTCGAATTACTACGGCAAAACCACAAGCTGGGTGCAAAAAAAAAAATCGAAAAAAAAAATCGGAGAGTGGGTGCAGGAAAAAGGGGAAAACGGAGGCAAGAAAAATCATTCGTCCTTTGGAGGTTGTCGATCGTGTTTCCTTCGGTTAGAGACGCTTCCCCACCTTCCTTGCCTTCCCTTGTCTTCCTTGCCTTCCCTTGTCTTCCTTGTCTTCCTTACCTTCCTTGCCTTACATAAGCCAAGGCACGAGGGGGAGGGAGGGGCGATACTACGTAGTACACCACATCGTTTCTGGCCCCGCGATAAAGGATAAGGACAAAGCCACGTGAATTGTTGTCACGGCAACAATGGCCCTCCCGAAAACAACCGTCTTTGCCAACGAGCTAGTGGCGGGACCGTTCTCCTGTTCCCTGGCTAGGTAATTATAACATCGCTTGGCGTCTCTTCTTCCTGTTGTCTTTCTCGTCTGTGTTCGTCGTCATCGTTTCCGTTGTCGTCTTGGTTTTTTTTTTTTATTCTCCCCCCCCTTCTACCCGCTTTTGCACCTCCCTTCGTCACAGAGGTGGATGCCCCGGTCGCCGTTGCATCCGCTTGCTTCCCACAGACCTTGGAGAGGCTTCTGGTTGTGTCGGGCACGAGACACAACGTGGCGCTGGTCTCGGCCGCCAACGAGCTCGAGCAATTCGGCGTGAATCGTGCTCTTTTTCGTCGTTGACTCCTTTCTTCTTCTTCGGTTTTTCTGTCTTCTCTCCTCTCCTTTAGGAAATAACATATCAACAACGGCACCGCCGGACGTGGCTCCCGCAATGGCGACGACGGGTCGAGCCCAGACGATTGAAGCATACACCAAAGCCCTCCCCAGCTCTTCTCCGCTCATCCAATTTCTTCACCGTAAACAACCTTGTCCCAGACCAGGTGATGTTGCCGTGCCGTCGCCAGCCGACAGCCAGCAAGGCGGCATGCTCGGAAAGTTCGTTCGCAACAACCCGGGGGCTCTCGGCGAGCTGCAGCACAACCACCAGGAATCCGCACCTCGCTCTCCCTCAAAGTCTCGCGACCAGGACCAGCATGATTTGCTTCGAAAGTCGCCCACAAAGCATTCTCCCGGAAAGCTTCCACTTCGCACCAATGGTGGCGGCTGCGGCGACCGGGATTCCTCCCAAGAAGCTCAGTCTCGAAACGAGTCACCCAAAAAACCGAAAAAGTCCAAGTCGGGTACGAACCTGGCTGGCTTGCTATCCCGGCCCAAGTCGCTGAGGAATCTGTACAAAACAGCAAAAGACGACGAGAGCCGCGCCAGGGACAAGGAGAATGTGAAACCTAGCGGCACGTCCACGACCAGCTTCGAGGGGCTGCCACCCATCTTTGCTCAGTTCACCTCGGATCGCACTGCCTCGCAGCAAAGTCACCCTTCGGAGCCCATGTCGAGGCAGCACGCTGCCAGAGAGCGGCCAAAATCACTCCAGGTTCCCAGGCTAAAGCCCGATGGTGCTCAGGCTCCATCACCCTCCTCCAAGACGCAAGGCCGTGCTGAGAGGCCAGTATCGGTATCGCCCGATCCAGCTCATCGCAACAAGTTCTTTGGCGGTTTCACCCACGCTCGTTCCAAATCGACGGCCCCGAGCCCTATAAAGGAAATGGCGGAACTGCAGATAAATGACAACGACATCAACCAACAACTGGAGGCTCTCTTGGATCGCCGAAACATCCCCGAGAACCAGCGGTACAAGATGCGCAATCTTAGCGACACAATCAAGCTGGAATTCATCCGACAAGATTATGCTGAAATGCAGGCCGCCAAGGCCGATCGGTCTGGTGCTCTCAGCACGGCAAGCAGCTTGACGGGCAGCGAACGGACCACCAAGAGCAGGAGAAACAGCCCCGATGCCGAGGAGAAGCGGCCGAAGCGCAGCCGCGGGAGAAGCTTCACCTTTTCGCGTGGTAAGAAGGACCCCAGCTCGCCGACGAAGAAGTCCAAGGGAGAGGCGTCTCTGGGTCTGCATTTCCGAACCAGGTCTACCGACAGCATCGCCTCCGAGTCTCGCCCTTCCTCGTCTGGTGGCCAGTCGGCGGGGGCATCTTTCCTGTCCAAGATCAAGGCCCAGCAAGGCCCAGCCGATTATGTCGCATATTTGAGAAAAGTCCAACAACCGGAGCGCGTCGAGGTCGGCAAGCTGCACAAGCTACGGCTCTTGCTTCGAAACGAGACCGTCGCTTGGATTGAAGACTTTATTCAGCAGGGCGGCATGCACGAGATTGTTGCTTTGCTCAACCGCATCATGGAGGTGGAGTGGAGGTGAGTTTGAAATGAAACTGCCCAGTCGAACGAACGCTTCTTCTTCTTCTTCTTCTTCTTCTTCTTCTTCCCCCCCCCCCCACCCGGTTTCATGCTGACAACTCATGGCGTAAAGGGAGGAGCACGAAGATGCCTTGCTCCACGAAAATCTGTTGTGCCTCAAAGCTCTCGCGACAACGGCCAAGGCGATCGAGTATCTTCACTCGGTTCAAGCCGACTTATTTCCCAAGCTTCTGCACCTGCTTTTCGACCCAGAGAAGAAGGGGCCCAGCGAGTTCACGACTCGCAATATCATTCCCTCGGTTCTCCTCACCTACATCGAGTCCGCCAGTCCGGTCGAGCGGATGATGCGAGCCAAGAATGTTTTGGGCCATCTGCGCGACAAGCCCGGCAAAGAGGAAGAGCGCCCTGTTCCCTTTGTCCTGGAGATGAGACAAGAGAGACCGTATCGTGTGTGGTGCAAGGAAGCTGTCTCGGTGACCAAAGAAGTCTTTTGGATCTTCCTACACAACCTCAACGTAGTCGCCCTGCCCAGCGATAAGAGCGCCCAGCCCGGCAGCATCGCTGGTTCGGGCAGTCGACTCTCCAACGAGGACGCGAACGGGCCCTTTGGTTACATGCTTCGCAATTTTCCTCAGGAGCGTCCTCCAGTCCCTGCTGCGCCCTATGTCGGCGGAGTTGAATGGGACGCGACCAACTACCTCGCTTCACACCTCGATCTGATGAACGCCATTATTGCGTGCGCGCCCACGTCCGAGGAGCGAAACAAGCTGCGCGCAGAATTCCGCATCTCGGGCTGGGAACGATGCCTAGGCGGCAGCCTTCGCATCTGCAAGGAGAAGTTCTACGGCAGCGTTCACGTGGCGCTGCGAACCTGGGTGGCCGCCGCTGCCGAGGACGGCTGGGACGTTAGAGACGTCCGATTTGGTCCTGCTCCCGGGCCAAGGTCTCCTCAGAAGGCGGGAGCTGGTCAGAAGCCCAAGGCTGAGCCTGCGCCGAAGCTGGACGTGCCCAAGCTCGACCTTGACCTCGGCGAGCAGCAGATTGGCGCCAAAGATGCATGGTTGTGATGGCACGTGTCGTATCCTATCAACGGATCTACATGCCGTGTCGGAAGACATGGCCAGCAAGACCAGCAAGTCTTGATACGGTAACAGAAAGGCAGAAGCGGAGTGGAGAGAAGAGAGAGAGAGAGAGAGAAAAAAAGCAGTGCTCTTGATACGAGATATGTGGGCACGAGGCGAGCAAAGCATTCGTGCACCACGCAAAAGAAAAACACCGACTTGGTTTTTTTTTTTTCTTTTTTCATTCGTTAGTTGTCAGCAAGGAGAAGACGCGAGCTCGGGAACCAGCCAAGGCGTTGGTCTCTTGTATTTGCACCAGTCGTGTGATGAAATGCCTTTTTCTTTTCTTTTTCTTTTCTTTCTTTTTTTCTTTTCTTATTCATCTCCTCTTCCTTCGCTTGCTTTTCACGGGCTGTTTTGTTTTCATCCATTTCAAAAACAAAAAAAACATTGCTCATTCTTCACTGTTGATAATACGAGATTGATAAGGGGCGTTACTGCATGGCTGGACTGATTATATGATGAATTGACGACATGATGATCTTTATAAGCTGTGTGGACCTCCTTATCTGGTTTCGTGATGGTTCTCTCTTGTCTCATGCCCGATGGCGCTCAAAGGCATCGCGCACCGACACGCCCTTGAGGACATCCTCCCTGACCTTGTCGTCGGCGGCGGTCAGACGAGGGAGCATATCCAGGACCTGGTCCAGCTTGTCGCGGGGGATGACGACGACTCCGTTGGTGGGGTCCTGGAAGGCGATGTCGCCGGGGGAGACGACGACTCCGTTGATGTCGAGGGGGACTTGGAGGGCGTGGGGGGTGCTGGCGGCTGCTGCGCCGACGGTTGAGTGGCCGAGGGCGAGGATCTGTCACGGAGGGAGGGGTTTCTTTTATTTATATTTTACTCTTCTCCTCTGTTTTTCCCGCGTCGTTCTTTTTTTTTTTTTTTTTTGCGTAGGAAATTGCAGATCCAAACATACGTACCTACACCCACACATACATATACACACACAAAAACAGATGGGTTTTTTTTTTTTTTTTTTGGAAGAGAAAAACAACCAAATCACAAATGGAGAAAGGTGGGGGGGAGGGGAGACGAACTGGCAAGCCGGTGGTCCTCAACTCGTGCACGTCTCGAACCCTGCCGGCAACGATGATGCCCTCGACGCGGCGCATCTTCATGCGCAGGGCCATGATGCCGCCGCAGATTGCGTTGGTCTGACCGGGCGGCTGCTTCATCACCACAAAGGTTCCGGGCTCCGTGGCGTCGGCCCAGTGGGTGCCAGCGGGGATATTGGCGACCGGGGGGCCCGCATCGCCGCCCTTGACGGCGAACAGGACGGTGGACACGGGGGCGATGGACGGGGAGGAGCCGCCGTCGGGTCGAGTGCCGTAGGGTACGAGGTCGGCGAGATGGCCTGCGCCGGGGACGCGGAGCTTGAGGAGGGCGTCGGAGACGTCGCAGGCCGTGTAGTGCCTGAGCTCGGAGGCGGCGGCTTCGGGAAGGGCGGACATGGTGGGTGTGTTTTGCTGGGTCGTCGTGCTGGGGCTGGGGATGAGAATACTACGTAGTAATGGACATTCGTCCTGAATCCTTCTACCGTTGCCGTGCGGGATGATGTGGTGGGAAGGGGAAGAACAAACTTAATAATAATAATAACACCAATAATAATACATACGTAGTAGTAATAATAAAAGGCGCTCCCACTTGTCACTTGCCACTTGCCACTTGCCACTTGCCAGGCTGTCGGGCTCCATTCGTGAGAAATTGATTGGTCTAGTGATTCATCCTCCAGCCAGCGTCCCTTTTTGGTTGGTTTTTTTTTTTTGCATTTTTGCATTTTTGCATTTCTTTTTCTTTTTTCTTTTTTTTTCTTTGGCTTTTCTGCACGTCGGCGTCACCCCCACCCACCTGGCTTTCCCACGCCCGCCCCACCAGGAAGGAGCGAGCGAGCATTCATAAAGCCACTGCAGGCTGGTACTTCTCGTGGAACTGCTGTCCACTACGTCTACTGCCTCTGCTCGGAGCCTGCCCATTGTTTTCTCCCGGTACCTCGTATTTCGCCCTGCAGCAACACCTTTGGCAGCGTCCGCCATCTGATAATACCGCTCCGCTCCGTACCTGACCTGTTTCATCATCTACTTCGCCTGCCCTGGACCTCCTACCTAACTCGCCTTGTTGCTTTGAGCTGTCTCTCCTCAGAACGGAAGCCCCGGCGAGTCTCTGCGCAGACGTCGTTGTCCAAGCAAGCCGACGGCCCGTTTGACTTCTTTACTATAGGATCCGGAGACGAATTACGCATCTTGCGGCGGTTGGTCGCACCGTGCTCTCTGTGATAATGTCGATAAAGTAAGCTGTTTTTTTGTATTATGCAACATTGGATGAGTTGGTTTTTTTTTTTTTTTTTTTTTTACCTCCGTTGTCTTTTGTCGATTCACTCCTCCTCATTTCATCATCACAGTGGCAATCACCCTCGTCATTATTGACACTAGACCTCATGGACCGATTCCCTTTCTTTCTTTCTTTCTCCTCCGAGACCCCTGTTCCCAATTTGCTCATCTACAATACAATACCGTCTTCTTGCTTGCCTCTTTCCTCTTACCCATCATCGGTGTCCTTGTCATTCACTACTTCATTCAAGCCATGCATGTATATATCAACATGCGCATCCGGCCACTCCCCCCCCCCCCCCCCCTCCTCTCCCTCCAACTCTCCTCTCTGAACCTTTTTTCCCCTATATCCATCCTTCAAATCGCCAGCCGCGCCGTCGTTTTCTCATATCGTCATGGACAACCCGCATGATTTTTTAATCACCCGTCTCTTACCTCCCACACGGTCAACTGACGCCCGCTCTCCTGACAGCTGGGTCATGCTTAACCAGGAAGGGTTTGTGAAGCTGGCAAACGAGCGAGTTCTCCTCAAGCTTGGTTCGAGAATATCATGTGAGCTATCTGTGCCACAAGAGCTGAAGGCTCGGTGCCCTCCTTTTCAGCGTAAAAGCGACAAGGGCACGCTGTTTCTCACGAACAAGAGGGTGAGTCTTTCTTGGCTGTTGCAGAGGCCATGACGTACGGTCCGCTGAAAATCCGTCCTGGCTTGATTCAGATCGTCTATCTTCCCGCCAAACCCGCCCAAGAACCAAAGTTCGAATCTTTCAGTGCTCCTATTCTCAAGCTCCAAGATTCCACCACCTCCTCGTCCATGTGGTGGGGATGGGTGTGGAAGTCGGACTGTGTCCCCGTCTCGGGAGGGGGTCTACCGCCTGACTTGCCAAGGATAGAGGTCAAATTCACCTTTTCCGACGGAGGAATGATGGACTTCAACGAAGCATACATAAGACTTCGGGAAAGACTTTTTCAATACCAGGAGATGCGAAGGGAGATGGGCCCTGGGGCTGACATACCCGACGAGCCTCTGCCCGCGTACGAAGCTTCCGGTAGTCCGAATCCGCGAGCGGAAGCCTTCGCCTCTTTCGCGAATGCTCCGAGAAATAATCGATCAGACAGTTCTTCCAGTCATCGCGCCCCCAACGAGCCGCCGCCCAACTATGACGAAGCACAGGCGCAACAATTGAGCATGCGACTGGAAGATCATATTCGCCGCGAGGTGGACAGCCGCACGTCAGACCCTTGAGAGCATCGTTTCCTTGGCATGTTCCGGCTTTCTAGAGTCATAAAACTGGGTTTTGTTGTTGTTGTTGTTGCCTGATCCCTTCAATGCGAGTACTTGTCGCTGCAAGTGGTTTTCATGCTAAAAGTCATGCAATCACGATTTTTTTTTCTGTTTTTTTTTCTACTTTTTTTTTCTGTTCTTCTTTTTTTGCGTCACGAGATTACGAGATGGGTGAAGTGTATAATTTCACGGCGCTGGCAGTAATAAATACCAGGTAGCGTATTCGTGTTGAGTGTTGAGTGTACTATGGAGTACTCCTAACGTAGAGAGGGGGCTGCACTACCAGTCAAGTGGTCGCTCAACGGGCCATGTGATGCTTCACGTGATTCATGTCGCGCGATGAATGGGCTCCACCAATCAAAGTGCGTCAATTCCGGATCAGTTTTCGCCTTCGCGATTTTGACCGAGAGCTTACCGATTGATCCCCGTTGTGATTCTGGCCAGACTACCGCAAACCTCTCATCATCTACAGCATTTCCGTTGTGATTCGTCAACCAGTCGCAATGGGTATCTGGGACGCATTTTCCGAAATCGTCGAGGCTGTGACGCCATGGAGCGTCGTTGAGGCCGAGGCTCCGGTCGAGGAGCCCAAGGTAACGAGACATTCCATACTCTTCTCCCTCCCATGCACTACAATCACGAACCCCTTCTCTGACAAGGTTACCCCGACAGGAGGAGCAAGCTGCCGGCACCGACGCTGAGTCAAAGGATGACGAGGCCGCCGAGGAGTCTACCGAGGAGTCGACAGAGGAGTCCAACGACGAGGAGGCCACTGAGGATGCCGAGGAGGAGGAGGAGGAAGAAGAAGAAGAAGAAGAGGAAGAGGAGGAGATTGTTGATCCCAAGGAGACTCTCGAGGAAGGTTCGTCAATCATCTGTTCCCCTTCTGGTTTTTTTTTTTTTCGTTTTGCGTCTTTTTTTCTCCTCAGGCAAAGACATCCCGGACGTGTGTCGCTATTCACCTGGCGGATGTTTTTTTTTGTCCTTGCCTTTGTGCAGCCGCATACCGCCTCTGGTTGTTGTATTCATCTACACGTGCTGACTGACTGAATTTTAATATACAGAGTGCAAGAACTCTGCTCAGTGCGCTCCTGCTAAGCATCACTTTGATGAGTGCGTTGAGCGTGTCCAGCAGCAGCAGAGTGAGGGGGAGGCCAAGGAGGACTGCGTCGAGGAGTGTATGTTTCTCTGCCCCATGTTGCTCACCTACTGCACCGAGGATCTTGGGCGCCCTTCCTGGCGTCCTGTACTTGTATCAGTTCGCGCTGGCCGGGAGATTCGGCGCATTACCCCTTCACCCCGGCGGCTCACGTGCCCTCATGTCGTCAAAGTCAACTAACTCGTCCTGTCATGCAGTTTTCCACCTCGCCCACTGCGCTACCACCTGTGCTGCTCCGAAGCTCTGGACCAAGCTGCGATAAGCCCTTCTTGCTGCGTCACGCGCTCAGCATCGGCAAGACTCGTCGAAGCTCCCTCCCCGCCCCTCCCCCCCCTCCCCGCTCCCCCGTCGGCGGAATCGGGGTTTCCGTCCACACAGTGTCAAACAGGCGATCGACGGGGAACTTGTCACAGAAGGAAAGTACGAAACAACAAGGATGCAAGCGTGCGAGTGTCTCGCTTGATAGGTGTGGTGTCTGTGGTGGGGGTTTAAAAAGAAAATCGCGTCCATGTGTAATCTGCCACGACTGGGTTGGCCAGACGGCCTTGGTCAAGTCTGGTCCTCGCAGGACGGCGGAACCCCTTTTTTTTTTTCGTCTGTATCATAGACACTGCAGCGCCCGACAATATACATTTCTCAATCTGATGTGACAGCTAAACGGGACCCGCCGCCCTTGTTTGCTGGCGTCCGAGTTTGCTCGGTGTAACTCTTGTGAATTGTTTCATTCTTGGCGAGTTCATCAGGCAGCACGAGTGGGCGGATGCCTAGGGACCTGGTAGATTTCAACGAGTACTTTGTTCCATGATGTCGGGGCCGTCTCTGTCTTGGGCAAGCTGTGGTTTCCTTTTTGGCCAGGTCCAGGGTTGGTGTTGGGTTCTTGCTGCATCTGCAGCCAGCTGGAGGGAGGACATATCATGGTGGGCGGTGAATTTGGGCATTAACTGAGACGAAACCCTTTTTTGTTTTTGTTTTGTCTTTCTGGGTTGTTGGACAAAGTCTCTTATCATAACGACACGGCCATCACGACCTGCCGGCTGCCATTCACTCGCCCGGGACGCAATTGTGTACAGGAGGCGATGTGCATCAGGTGCAGGCCAGACGCGACACGGGCGGCAAGAAAGACAGTCATGGCGACCAGATCTACCCTCGATCCCCTCGCCAGCCCATCTCATCTCGCGAACGCTCTCTTCCGTGTCTCCATGACTCGTTGCCGAAAACCTTGGTACAAACATGGAACGTCGTCCCGAAGTCCGAAGTGGATTTTTTCCTGGTTGCGGTGCGTGCGCGCGGGCTGGCGGCCGGTGGCTGAGGGCTGATTTACGTACCACGCATGCGTGCGCACAGTGCTAAGCTCGTTTCACCTTTTTGGTTTTCTTTTCCCTTTTTTTTTATTTTTTGCAAAGGCGATTCCCTCCAAACCTAGTCGGGCGCAACTTTCTCGATATCTTCGGCAGAAAACCGGGGACCTACTTCGGCAGGGGGGGAGGGGGGGTGCCAACGACAATCACATCATCCTTCGACACTATATCCGCCTGTCCCCTAGTGAAATTCTCAGAAAAGTCCGTTAGCAAGACGACCTCATGACTTCACAGAGGGTCCATCTCAGGTCATGAGGGTTAGCCAGCCGCAAGCCACGGGCTGGGCTCCTTGGCGCGTACCGTGCGGCCTGCGAAACCTTGGCAGAAAGGTCACCACGATATTTTGAGCTTCGCCCGGCTCCACAACAGACGGAGCGCTCCTTTTGATTTTTGGATCCCTGCCCATGAGATACAGATGCCGCTTTCTGAGCCATCTGGCTTATATTTCCTGGGTCCCTTCCGTCGTGGCCCCTGGCTGCTGGCGCGGGCAACTCGACTCGCTTCAAACCTAAATCGCGCTTGTTTAGCCCAACATCAACAAACACCGTGTACTCTCGTCGACTTGCCTCCGCACAAGTCATCGCGGTTCTTCCCGCCTCGTCTCTCTCTCCCCGGAACAGTTAGTGAGAGATCGAAAAACAACTTTCTTTAACCGGCCCGCCAGTTTTATCAACCCCCCCCCCCTTCCTCCTCTCAACACACGCAAAGCAGCCTCAGCAACTTCTTCTCGTTTGAACGCGTCGACCAAATGGACCCGAATTGAGCACAAGCACTTCTCCAAGAACTTGGCCGTCGTGTCCCGACCCGGCCGGCCCACTGGCCTAGTGACCGCGACTCCAATCCGCTGTGCCAACCTGTCTCGCCATTCGTGAGGGATTGATTGCAGGAGCGATCGCAGGTTGAAAAGAAGAAGAAAAAGACGAGAGACGAGAGGAGAGAGATATATACCATTTTCTTCTTCTCAATTCAACTTTTTTTTTTCTTGGTGAAAACAAAAACCACGAAAAGCAGAGCTGCGCTCTTCTTGCTGAGAAGCCTTGCATGCTCTTTCTTCCCTGGCCTCCGCGCTTGCGCCGGATACAAAACTTGCCCGCCTCATGAAAGCCGACGGCAGCGACATGGGAATCGGCGGGATGTCCTACTGGAGCAGGATGCTGGGATCGCAGGATCGTTCCAGCGAGCGAAGTCTTGGTGAGGACGGGAGCGTCGACGCCGAGCAGGAAAGCAGCATGCTCAGTGCGCAGCCGACAAAGTACAGAACGTACAGGCGGCGATGGTTTGGCCTGGTCACTCTCACGTTGATGAACGTTGTCGTCTCATGGGATGTAAGAAGAGCGTCTCGTCGCCGTGATTTCGGTTGCCCTTTTTATTCTTATCTTCTATTTTTTATTTTTTTTTTATTTTGTTTCTCACCGGAATGGTCCTCTCTAGTGGCTCACGTTTGCGCCCGTCGCCGACATCTCAGCCATCTACTATGACGTGACGACGACGGCGATCAACTGGGTCAGCATAGCCTTCTTCCTCGCCTTCGTCGTCATCTTCCCAGTCACCATTGTCACCCTGCACCGCGGCCCGAAGCCCGCCCTCATGATCGCGGCGGTCCTCATCATCGTCGGAAACTGGATCCGGTACGCCGGCTCGGCGAGCCCAAACGGCGGCCACTACGGCGCCATCATTGCCGGCGAGATTATCATTGGGTTCGCCCAGCCTTTCACCCTCGCGGCTCCCACTCGCTACTCCGACATGTGGTTCACGACGCGCGGCCGCGTCACCGCCACGGCACTGACGAGTCTCGCCAATCCCCTGGGCGGTGCGCTGGGCCAGGTGATCAACCCGCTCTGGGCCACCGAGCCAGCCGACGTGTCGAACATGGTCCTCTACGTCTCCATTATTGTGAGTCTCCGCGCGCTCCGGCTTGGTTTTTTTTTTTTTTTTTTTTTTTTTTTTTTTCGGTGCTGACCTACTTACGCTTGTCGCTTCCTCATGAGCAAAATTAAAAAAAAAAAAAAAAAAAGTCGACTGTCTGCTCCTTGCCCGCCTTCTTCGTGCCCGCCGCGCCGCCCACCCCCGTCGGGCCAGCGGCCGAAACCCCCAAGCTGAGCCTCACGGAATCCTTCAGGGTCCTCACCCATTCGCTCGAGCCGTGGCTCGTCCTCATCCCCTTCTTCGTCTACGTCGGCTGCTTCAACTCCATCTCGTCCCTTCTGAACCAGGTCATGGCCCCCTACGGCTTCACCAACGACCAGTCCGGCATCGGCGGCGCCGTCCTCATCGTCGCGGGCCTCGTCTTCTCCGCCATCACAGCGCCCGTCCTGGACCGCACCAAGAAGTTCCTCCTCGCACTCAAGGTCTTCGTCCCCGTCATAGCCGCCTGCTACCTCGCCTTCGTCTGGATGCCCGAGACGCGCACCGTCATCGGTCCCTACCTCGTGCTCGCCATCCTCGGCGCCGCCTCCTTCTCCCTCGTCCCCATCGCCCTCGAGTTCCTCACCGAGCTCGGACACCCCCTCAGCCCGGAGGTCACCTCCACCACCGCCTGGGCCGGCGGCCAGCTCCTCGGCGCCATCTGCATCATCGTCAGCGACGCCCTCACCGCCGGTGACGACGCCAGCCCGCCCCAGAACATGAAGAACGCCCTCATCTTCCAGGCCGTGCTTGCCGTCGTCATCGTCCCCCTGCCTCTGATGCTAGGCCTGTTCGGCCGCGGGGACAAGGTGGTTCTGAAGCGCGTTCGATCCGACGAAAGAGGATGTCCACGCTCAGAAGTAGAGGTTTTTTGAAAACAAAAGAAGAAGAAAAAAAAGAAGAAGAAAATGTATGCTCCACAATTCTTAACCAGGTTTTTATAGGAAGCACTATCTATAGAAGATGATGACGAGTACCTTATGAGAGCGATAAACCAAACAAATGCAGTGGGTTAGGAATAGCGTTCAATATCCTGTCAAGTAGGAGGAAGGTTGGCCCGTAAAGAAGCACTGGACTTGGCAACCCTATAGGCACTTTCTCGGCGCTGGAGCAAAGGCACCACAGATCAAGTATAATGCCTCCTTACCTGGTAAGCCTCATGATCCCCAAGTGCGAGTAGCCTCGTCGCTCGAGGGTTACGCCTCGGGGGAAGAAGCAGCTGGTTGTCTCAGGGTCGCAGCAGTACGCTATATCTCCTCATCTGCATGACGGTGGATCAAACCTCGTCATGAAAGGCCTCAGGTCTCCCTGCATGACCCCTCTTCTCTCTCTGTATATAAATGCCTCACTTGTCCCGAGGAGGCAAAGAAGGGGAAAGGTTTCGTTTCTCTTCAACCATCCCTGAAGCCATTTTCATCCGCGGATCGAGACAAAAAAAAAACTCCTGCTCTTGGCCCTTTTTTTTTTTTTTTTAATTTATTTTTTGTCTTCCCCACCAAGCTCTTGTCGTGTGCATCCACACCTACCCCCCCCCCCCCTGACGAGGTGATTCCAGCATCGCTCCTTTCTACTTCAAATCCGGCATAGTGACTGACTGGTGGTATTGGAGTAAACCGCATCTACTGGAACCAAGTCGGCTTTATTTCATCAGTCAGATCGGAATCATGGCTACTGAGGCTTGTGGTCAATGCAGTGGATCCGGCATGGGAAATGGGGAAGGCGCTTGCTTTGGATGTGGTGGATCGGGAACGGTGCCCAAGAAATGATGTTCACTCCATCATGTTTTGCGATCTATCTGGGATCAGCTGCTTGTTTCTAGAATGAGGTCGACGCACGAGGGGAACCAAGGGTAGGGACGTGTCGTCTTGCGAATGGAAGCAATGTCACTTCACTCGTTTACATTCTTCTGCCGACCACCTATCTTGTATGTTTGTGATATCTTGACGGACGGGAGTGGATCCGAGCCGGTATAAATACGTTGTTGTTACATGCCGTTCGAATGGGCTTGCATATCGTACAGAACCAGGGGAATATCTATCCAGGCTTTTTTTTTTCTTTTTCTTTTTCTTTTTTTTTTTCTTTTTCTTTTTCTCTTCTTCCTCTCTTGTCTTCCTACGGATTGCAGAGTCTCAAAACAAACTCGTACACGCTGAGAGTTATGACGGCAGAGGGGATTGAGCGTATAAGGTGAGGGGTTAGTCCTCCGTATAACCCATTTAGCCCCTCTAGCTTCCAGACTGTTTGGAAACAATGTGCGAGACCTCTGTACTGGGGCGTTCCGTTCTCGAGGGGTACTTGGCGCAGCCTGGTCCTTACGACCTGTTGCACGGTCAGCCGCAGGCAGAGTTTGCCAGGGGGGATAGATACACTGTCATACCTCGTGAGGATACGTGATGAACGTAGCAGCGAGCTTTGCCAGGCCGGCGGCTCCGCTGGTGCTGATCCAGGTTTTGAGTTCCTCCGATGCCCAGCTTCTATCCCGCAGCTCATATTGCAACAAGACGACCTTGAGGCGTTCGTAGATGACAAGATGCATCGCTGTCTCGATGGTACCCAGGTAGCTGGCGGTCAGGCCCCGGTAGAGCCCACGTATCCCCTCCGTCCGGACGACCTGGCGAACACAGTCTACACTATTGCGATACTGCTGCGTCACGACACCGCTCGATTGCGTCCTCGCCTTATCAAGCTGCAGTCTCGTCTTCACCAGCCATATGGGGTTGGTCAGGGTTGCGGTGGCGATCCCCGCCGTGACAGCAGCTTGGGCATGCACCACGGGATCGCTCTCGGCGCGGTTCAGCATCCACGCGCCGAGGGTCTTGCAGTTCCCATACACGTAGAACTTGATGGCGGTGGCGGGAACAACACCGGCAAGGCTGGGGCCGAGACCGCAGAAGAAGCCGCGCCAGCCCTCCCTATGCTGTATCAAGCGGATGATGTGAAACGTCTCGAGGATGTGATTGGAGGCCGGAGACACATGGCGGCTGAGTGTAGGGCGACTCCAAGAGCGAAGAAGGGTCCGCGGAGGAAGCGTGGTGGTGGTGGTGGTGGTGGTGGTGGTGGTGGTGATGGTCGATTGGTAAAAGTCGGACTGGAGTCTTGTTCGAAGGACATCAAGGGGCGACGTGATGACCGCGGTGACGAGGCCCCCAGAACTACAATCGAGATTTATTTTTTTTATTTTTTTTATTTCTCAACGGAAGAAGAAATCTGGAACTTACGCGCCGGCGAGAAGATGCGCCCAGGGCTGGACGTGACGTCTCTCGCGAGCATGCGGTCGCTTCAACACGATGCCTGTCGGGGTAGGGCTTTGCGCCGGCAACGCCTCTTCATCCATGGGCGATCTGGTGACTGACTTTTGCGCTGACGATTGCAAAAATGGCAAACCAGGTTGGATTTTCATCATCATGATTTTTTTCCCCCCCCCCCCCAATCCCAGTCCTGAACGTTTTGAAACAATGTGTGCTTACTTAAGACTTGCATCGTTCTGTTGTATTCAATCTGATTCTCGACGGGGGGGGGGTGGCATGTTAGGTAAGTGGTAAGCGGTGGCAGGGAAAGAAAAAAAGAAAAAGAAAAAGAAAAAGAAAAAAAAGAAAGGAAAAAGGGAAATGAAACTTACTACCCACCCCCCCTTTTTTTTTTTTTTTTTTTTTCTCCAATGAGGATAAAAATCAAGGCTGGAAGGTAAGGCAACAGACAGATATTCAGAAATGTTTCTGAGACTGGAATTAGGATACCCCTCGGCGGCCTCCTCATTCCTTTCCCACCGAAATGGGAACCCGTTTCTCGTACGGCCCACCTACTACTACTACTAGTAGTACGTATAGTAAGTAGCAGTATATACTGCTAGTAGTAGTATATAATATATATACCCTAGCGATGCGATGTAGGGAAAACGCGTAAAAGAGTTTCCGGCGCTAGCCTGCATCGTCATCGGTTTGTTTCGACTTCTCGCACACAACCTACCACTTACCGTGTATTGCAGTCTGTCTGCCTGGTAGTTTGTTCTCGACAAGAGATAAAACATACATGTATAACAATGGATGATGATAATAATAATAATAGATATATACAGTGAAAAAAAAAAAGTCGATTGCTTCTCCGTTCTGGAAGCACACACAATCACACCACAAAGCATCATGCTATTGTTCTATAGTAATCACATCTCGAATTCATTCACGTCTTCTCCTTTACCAGCCATGACCAAAAATCTTCAAAGCCCACCATTGACATTACATACGCTTCGCTACTGGCTCCCACGCCACACGCCTATTCTTATTTATGAATTGTTATGAATCATCTTCCACCATACCCTCCCACTGCGCCCTCAGCTGCTCCAGCTGCTGCCAGCACCGGGCGCCCACCTCCTCAAAGTCGGCGATGCTGTCGGCGTCGGCGTTTCGAGTGCCAGCCTTGCGCCCGATCGACTTCCTCAGCAGGCCGACGGCCGTGTCCGCGGCAATCGTGTCGGCCGTCTCGGGGGTTCCGTCCCATCCCCAGTCTTCGACCTCCGTCTTCTTCACGTCCACCCGCAGCCGCGCGTCGGTGCTGCTTCCCCATTTGACCCGGTCGCCGCGCGCGTCGTCGAGGACCTCTTGGTCCTGGAGGACCACCCAGGCGGCCGCCCTGGCGCCGTGGTATCCGCTGGGGTTGTGCCAGGGGGAGCCGAGCCAGCGGCAGACGACGAGGACCAGTTCGTACGCCCAGAAGAGGAACCAGGGCAGGGGGAAGAGCGTGCTGGCCACGATGCCGGGATGCGTCAGGTACATCTTCGGCTTGACCACTTGTCTGGCGGCGGCGTCGGCGTCGTCGTCGATGGCGAGAAACCGGGACGAGTAGGCGCGAGCCGCTGGGAGGGAGTACGTGAGGGAGACGAGGTCGGTGAGGCGTTTCGCCGACTCGTATGCTTCCGGTCGGTTGAAGCACTGCATGTCGTTGACGTCAAACACTTTTCTGACGGCCTCGAGGCTGCTGGACCAGACGATGCGGCCTGGTGCTTCGTCGGGCGAAGACCTGCTCAGCAGGGGCATGAGGTAATGGGCGAGCATGTAGTGGCCGAAGACGCAGGCACAGAAGACCTCTCCCAATAGTGGCTTGGCGGGCTGTAGATTGTTTATTTTATTTTTTTTGGTTTTTCTTCTTTAGTAAAACACCAATGTTGACCATGGCAAAGATGGAGAGAAGAAGAGGTATATATGGAAGAAGACGAAGAAGAAAAAAGAAGAAATAGTGGCAACAACGCACATAGTTATACTTTGCTCGTTCGTTCAAGATGCACGTGGGCAGAGCGAGCTTAAACTCCGGCCAAGTAGCCATCTGGACGATGCCCTTGAAGAAGAAGGACCAAATCGCCCCAGGATAGCTCACTCCCGACCACCCGCCGTACGCCGCATTGCAGACAAGGCTGTCGATGCGAGGAATCCGAACGTTGTGCAAGTATTCGCCTTCCAGACCGTCCGGGTTGCTGACCGTGCCGTAGCGGAGCGTGTGGGCGAGGTCTCGGACCGTACGCAGGTCGCAGAGGTCGACTGACGGGCTCAGGATGTGAATCCTGGCCACGGCATCCTGCCACCTGTAGTCGGGCCCGGCGCGCGACGCCAGCCCAGGGGAGCTCTTTGCTGCGTTGACGGCATATTCGCGCAACTGCCGGATGGTTTCGAGGGATTTGGAGCTCGACCGCGTCGTGGGGATGGCGATGAGATGTGAGTTGAGCGAGCGGGAGCTGAGGAACTCGTCGATCAGGAATTGAACTATGCCGAGTCCGATGCCACTGCCACGGCAGCATCCGAATTAGCCTCTGGGCGTCGACCGAGGGACAGTCTCATCTCGGGGGTTGGATGAATCGGCGCGGCGGTATTTGTTATTTATGTTCTTGTAGCTTGTTTTCTTTTTCTTGTTTTCTTTTTCTTTTTTTCTTTTTCTTTTTTTCTGATTGTTTCTGATTTTTCTGACTTGTTTTTACCTGTTGGCCCCGGTGACGAGAACGAAGAGCTGTTCGTGTGCGCCGACCGACTCCCAAGGCGCTGGGTTCGAGGAGCCCTGTCCGGCCACCATGACGATCGATGCCTCTTGATCGCGACCTGCTGTTTCAAAAACAGGTGGGAGCGCGGTGGTGGTGATGGTGTTGGTGGTGGTTGGTGGTTGGTGGTGTGTGGTGCGAGAAACTTGCAGGAAAGGGTAAGAGACGGCAGCTAGCTGGATGAGCAAGGGTTGGTTACCCTTGTTGCGATGTTTGCAAAAACCACATGTTGTTGTTTGTACTAATAGGACGGAACCCTGGGGGGGGGGAAAGCACAACTCGCCCCACTTTCAATCAACACCCAAGGGAACCCTCCCCCCCCCCCCCCCTTTTTTTTTTTTTTGTGATCAATTAATTACTCCTCGCAGCTGTGCCTTGTTGGATTGGATGTATATTCCACCTTTTTACACATGTTCCCCCCCCCCTTGCCTTTCTCTATTACATCTTCAAGTTATAGTAGTAGTACACACTCTCAACGCGCGTCCCGTGACGCGCATTCGTCTATTGGCGAGGCTTCTGCCCCTCGCGGACTGCGGCAAGGATCAGATCCTTTGCCTTCTCCACGCCCTCTTTCGTTCCAATGATCTCGATGGCTTCATCCTTGGCCTGATCGCGAGGCACTTGAATTCTGCAGTTGCTCTGTTGTCTGATGGAGTTTACCTTGGAACCGTTTGGACCAATGACGTGACGGTACGTCTTTGGGTCGGGAAGGATCAGATAGCCCGTCGAGTCGGTTTGCTTGGCCTGTTGCAGCGCCTTCTGGATAACATCCTTGGCTTTCTGCACGTTCTCTGGACTGCCTCGCAAAACCCAGGGAATCTCTCCCTCCTCCGTCGACACGGTTTGCACAACCTTCCACGAGTGAGCGTCTGCCGTCGATTCGGCATCATCCGTGATGAGTGGCAGCGGGCCAGTGTTTGCTCTGGTCGAGCTGTCTGGTTTGGGAGGGAGGGCATGTCCGGCGTGGTCTACGGTGACCTGGTGGTTGTTTCGGAGCTGCCGGAACAGCTGACCATTGTTGGAAACAGCATGGTGGGCGTTGCGGGGAACTTGGATGGTCTCTCCCTGCTGCTGCTTCACGATGGCGGCAATGTGCTCCTTGGCTTGAGACACGTTCTCGGGACGACCCGTCACCTTGACACCAGTCTTGCCGTCACCCTGTCTGGGCACGTCGATCGAGACTGAGAACTTGACCTCCATCTGACGCTTGGCATCGCCACCCCGACCGATGAGAGATCGGTGGTTCTCGATGGGTACCTCGATTATCTCCGTGATCTGGCTGTCGCGTTCGGCAACGATCTCCTCGATGCGCTTGATAATCTTCTGGACGACCTCGGTGCGGCCTTCGACCTTGATGGTATTTCCGTCGGCTGCTTGCTTGGGGAACTGAATGGTACGAGCAAGCTCCCGCCGGTCGTCGGAACCACCGGCGCCGACAACGATTTCCCTCAGATGAGCACCTGGAGACGAGACAAAAAGTCAGTTAGAAAGAAAACAACTCGACTCCGCGCAACGCGTCGCTGTTCCGAGTGGATGTCATGCATACCGCCAGTGCCAATCAAGGCCTTATGGTGCTTCTTGTCCACCTCAATGGTCTCAACAATCGTGTCGTCAAAGACGCTTCGCTTCTCCTCAAGGACCTTGCGAGCCTTGGCAACCTGAGCAGCAGTTCCCTTGATGAGAATCTCAACAATCTCCGCATCTCGATCGGCGGGGACATCGATTCGTGCGCCCGTCATCTGGCGCAGCTCGTCGAGGGCAGCGCCGCCTTGGCCGATGAGAGATCCGACCTGCTTTTGCTGAACCGGCACAGTGGCCGTCGCGGAGTGCTCTTCAAGATACTTGTGAAGAGAGTAAATCTCGTCTCTCGCTTCGTCGGCACCCTTCTTGGGGCCGCGGATGATGACCTCATCAGGGGCCTGTTGACGACGAGGTTTGCCAGCGTCGCTGGCGGCGTCCGTGTTGGCTTGCTCGTCGGAAGCTGCCTTCGCGGAGCGTGGGAAAAAGATGAGCACTTTGTATCGGGTCTGCAGACGGTTGATCTGACTGCCCTGGGCGCCGATGAGCTCCCGATGGTACTTGGGTTCAATCTTCATAACGTGGGTCGTCTCATCAGCCAATGCGCGACCCAGGTTCTGGATGTACCGGCGAGCTTCTTCGGCCTTGGCCTTGGGTCCCTTGAGCTCAACTTGTCCCTCCTGGACCTGGATCTCAACGTCGAATCGATCTCGAAGCTCCTTGATGTTGCTGCCTCCCTTGCCAATGAGGTGATTGGCAAACTTCTGGGGGAAGTCAAAGGTCAGTGTGAAACCTCGCTCCTTCTCGTCTTGTTTCTCCTGCTCGACAAAGGCCTCGGCTTTGGCGGCGAGGGCTTCTACGGCAGACTGAGGACCACGCAGCGTAATGGTAGTCCCGACCTTGGTCACCCGAACGGGGATCTGATCCGAAGAGCGGCTTTCTTGCTCTTTCTTAATGAAACGTCGAAGTCTCTCGTGGAACTTTGCGGGCACATCCAGAGAAGCGCTGGAGAGAGTTTCTTGTTTGTTGATGAGGCCTAGAATGTGTTTCTCGGCTTCCTCCAGAGCCTTCCTGAACGCAAGTTCGTCTGCATCCGACGGCTTCGTTCGAGGCAGCTGGTAGGCCCCGTCGGCTTGGTCGGCACCCTCGAAAACCAAGAGAACCGGAACATCCGTCTCGGAGGCTTCAGGCACAACAACATGGACACCATAGTCCTTCTTCACCCTGGGGGTAATATCGTTGCGCAAGTGTTGGTGGAAGAATGGGTCAACGTTGATCGGCCGCAGGCGAGAGGGCGGGTGGCCGCTGATGATGCCAGAAATCTCAGACTGGGCACGAATGGCGTTCTTGCCCACTCGAGAATAGAGTTCCCAAGGCAAGGCCCCGTCCTGGGAGAAGGGGGTGTTGATATGGGTGTTGTACACCTTCTCAAGGCGCTCAATCTCCTTCCGCTGGCGCAGATAACGCGTAACATTGCCAGCATGGGCAGCAGCACCGCCCGGGGCGCCGCGATGAAATCGGACAATGTCAAAATTGGTCATCTGCATGCCCATCGCCAGCTCCATAGCCTTTTCGAGACCAGACTGAACCCGATCGGCGGGACCAATTATCGTGACCATGTCATCATCGTCCTCGCAGGGGAGGACAATGGCACATCCAGTCTCCGCAAAGAAGTCATCAGACGGCACGCCACGGTTTCCAATGATGAACTGGTGGCGACCTCTCTGAATGGATAGCTGTTCGACTTCCAGCTGTTTGTGTAGTTCCGTCACTTGACGCTCAATCTCCGCACGCGCCTGCTGGATGGCAGCTCGATCGCCGGCAAGCTGGATGTGATCGTCTTCGGCACCGGCAGGGGTAAAAACGGGCCGCTGGCCTGGCTGGGGGGCAACAGGAGCTGCTGCTCGGGAGATGGCCTGGTGAGAAGGGATTCGAACCTGAATTCCGTAGTTTTCTTCCAGGGAATGGGACAGTGTGTTTCCGGGTCCGGCAATGAACGGATAGAAGGCCAAGGGGACACCTCGAACCTTGGTCTGTACATTGGCAGATCGCTCGTTGGCAATCTTCAGGAGCTCGTTGCGAGCAGAAGCAGCCGAAAGCGCATTTCCCTCCACAACGACGTCGATGGTGGCTTCGTCGTCGTCATCCAGGACAGCAGTATCCTCCACCCTGGGCAGCTGGATCTTTGCTCCGGTCTTCTCCTGCAAGGTGCGGATCACAGAGCCACCTTTTCCAATGACATGAGCTCGAGTCGAGTAGGGAATGGGAACCTTGATCACTATCTACAGCACGTCAACAGGCCGAACGAAAACGTGAGAGTATAGAGCGACATCTAGTTCCTGGACCTACCTTGGTGCCTATCTGCTGAACCAGGTCCTTGAGAGCCTGTTGAGCAATCTCCTGAGGACCAGTGGCATCAAAACGGAGACGGCCATTGGATGCCGTCGCCATGGTAATGTTTGCTCGCGACTTGCGGTTGATGTCCTTTAGGATGTCCGGGATTGGTCGCTTCAGCTGGCCACGGGGAAGAATGAATTGAGGCTCCAGTGTTACTGTCTCTACATTGCGACCGGGGATGAACACGGAAGGGGTCGATGGTTTGGACGGGACAGCATTAACAGAAGCTGGGGCAGGGGTGTGCGAGGTTCCATTGGAGGATGCGCCGGCACCATTGGTGTTGCCGGTGGCACCGTTTTTGGCTCCCCATATGGGGGCGACATTGGCGCTCTTCCCTTTGGATGCTCCGAGTTCAGGGAAGAGTTCGTGTGACTGAGTGTCGAGACGGGCCTTAGATATCTGAGATTCTTGCTGCTTTCCAGCGGTCTTGGCAGCCATGGGTGCAGCCCAAGATCCGGAGGCATCGTTGGCTGGTTTGGGGGGAAGATCTTCGTCGGGGACTTCTTCGACAGTGGTATGATGAGGGTCCTCGGCGTGCTTCTGGAGAAGCTTCTGGGCAATAGATTCTTCGGTAGTCATTTTTGAAACGATCGGGCAGCAGTTATGACCAGCGGTAATGGGTGAGTGATGGTGTAAATGTGGAGCAGACGTCGTAAGTTGCTCAGGTCTTGACTGCGTCGGGAGGCTGTCAGCGAAACTTCGTCACTTTTCGTCATGATGGCCAACGCGAACTGAAACATGGGCCGCATGTTACATGCTGGAGATGCTTGGACATGCTATGAATGTACCTTTTTTTTTTTCACCTGGACAGTCCGGGATTTTCTCGGGGGCTGGCGGAGTTGATGCGAGCGGCCTTGTCTTATTCACGCAGTTCGACACTGTTTTTGAATGAGGTGGCTTTTGGGTTATCTAGGACCGTATTCGGATAGCCTATACTGTTTTTTTGGGGGGGAAGGGTTGTTGTTTTTTTTTTTTTTTTTGGAACGATTACCAGCGACCAGAAGGAGAAACCAGAAGAAGCGAAGACCAGAGAGAGCCCGGAGGGGAGGGGGGTGATGCCGCGACAATTGGCAAAGAGAAAGGTGTCGTGATGGGTGATCAAGCGGGTGGAAGCTGACTGGAGGTAAAGGGTCTCCCAGCTGTTTCTTTTTGGCTTGACAAGGGTTCGACGGAAAGCGGAGCCACAACGCACAACGGCAAAAGGAATCAATCGCACGACGCCGCCCCGGGGACAGCAGAAGTGTTGGCATGATGCTTCTGGCTACCCTGTACTGTCGGTAGGACCAAAGTCGCTGGAAAGAGAAGGTGTGGTGAGCACTGGCAGATACCAAGGTACTTGCTATCTGTAATCTAATCTCTCGTACTGTTAGTAAAAGTGACGCACACGGGCTCCTGGAGCAAGACGACAACCAACAACCCCGAATCAACACACGTCTTGGCGTAGGTGCCAACTGCCCACCACAATGTGTTGGTATCATGCTCCTACCGGAAGAAAGGCATGCCAAGTGTGGACTTGATGGGGAGAGCACAAGACAAGACCATATTGGCCGCTATTCTCGCATTCCGCACATTGACTCACTCTCTCATCAGCCTCGAGCATGCGACGCACGAGCTGGCCGGTTGCTACCTGGAGATGGAAGGCTCGTGTCCTTCTTCTTCTTCTTGCTTCCTTGCCTCGTTGCTTTGTCCTCTTCTCCCCCCCCTCTCCCCCGCCTCTTCTCCCCTCGTCCACTTATCCTATCTCCCCCCCTCCCAACCCCGTATACACTTGAGCTCTCCTGCTGTCCTGTTCTCCCGACCTGCCGCACAAAATCACACAAAACCATGCAGATGAAGATTCAAACTAAGCAGAACAACACAACTCACGCGACATGTCTCGGAAACGTGTCCCTTGCCTGGTGCGCCTCGTCATCATGCTACATGCCCATACACACAATACAGCAAGTAAACAAGGACAACGGCGGTGGGGGCAGCGAGTCGCACGTTCAGGCTTAATGCAGCAGGCATTATTGCAAGTTTGGCTTACGACCCTCGTTCATTTCGAACTCGTTAATTTCCAATCACAACCAAGCTCAAGCCGCTCGTCGTGAAAGGTGACCTCGTCTCGGACCTCCCTCCTGCATCATCCGTCCGCGCCCGCCGAATACTCACCCGCCGATGAATGATTGTCACTGATTGATGGATTGATTGATTGATTGATCGGAACGTGATACCATCGTCACGCCGCTGCCATTCATCTTTCAACCAACTCCACAGACTTGATCCTGATTGATCCAGAGGTAAGGTACGAAGGGGGGGGGGCAGCACAGATAGCATTCGCTGTCTTTTTTTTTTTTTTTTTTTTTTTTTTTTTTTTTTTTTTTTTTTGTCTCTTTCCCCTCTCCCCCCCCGGGAGAGGCAAGGTATGTTGTTGTGTGTGTGTGTATGGTCAGAGGAGACCAGCCAGGCCGTGGGTCGGTTGGCTCGCAAAGTTGGGACTGACTGATGATGTGTTTTCTGTTCAACCACTCACCAGCCAGTGGCCGCTACTGCCTTGTTTGGCTGTCAAAGTTGGGCCGTCATCGCTGACCCACCGCGCCAGGACGGACACGAGGACGAGCACCAAGCATCAGCACCAAGCACCAGCACCAAGCACCAAGCACCAGAAGCACCAAGCCGCCGGCATAACAATTCGCTGTGCAATGGTGCGCATGTACCTCGAGGTCTTCTCTAGCTAGACTGGCCGTGAAAGCAACCAGGCGGTACGAACAAGTTGCAGAGATAGTGCAGTGCAGCACAATCGCTCTGGCGGGGCTCCGTCCGCCCAGCCAACCATCCATCTACCCATCCAGCCATCCACCCCGGGCTTGACACGCTCGACCTTGGACATACTCGAGCGAGTTGGACACACTCACACTTGACACGGCCCAAGTGGTGTTACCTGACGCCTCGGGGTCAATAGGCTGCAGACCATCCCCAACTAACCCGGCGGCGGCGGCTGCTGCTGCTGCAAGAGGTCGAGCAGGACCACGAGCACAGTCCAATCACCTGCGTGCAGCCCCGCTCCTTGGATCCTTCTCCACAAGCCGGACAATACACGCACCACGGCCGCCAAGGCCGCCACGGCCTCCCGTTCGCTTCTAGTCGCGGCCAGAGAAACCCGCCCGACGAACAAGTGCCTCTCCAAGTTCCTCAAACCTCCCTGAAGGACGGCGAATTAGCACTCGTCATCTACGCGCCCGTCCCGGGACTGGACCGCTTTTGCTAGCTGCCCTGTTGCTAATTGCTAACCTGCCTAGTACTCATCCGCGCCTGCCTGCCCACCAGCTTTGTTGGGGGGGGGGGGGGGGGGGGGGGGGGGGGGGGGGGGGGGGGGGGGGGGGGGGGGGGGGGGGGGGGGGGGGGGGGGGGGGGGGGGGGGGG